>JAHDVE020001125.1:0-45586 GCA_022606495.2 Halesus radiatus | reverse complement strand
CCATAATAAAACCACTTGCGGACCGTATAAATCACCTTGCTTTATTATGTATAATGTTCCTGCGAACAATATATATACTCGTATATAATGTTTATTGTTTTTAAGTTCAATTGGTAGAACTCCATTTGAATTTAACGTTTTAATTTTTAATATGTTCTCTTTTCCGTGGTAACTCTCGATTGACGTCCCAGTGCTTCGAATCATAAGGTAATGTTTTTTTTAAACTTTATCGTGCTCTGCCCACCCGCTTGGGGAATCTTTATGACAATTAGAGCGGAAAGGAGACTTATTCGAGTGAGAAGGTTTATGGCTAAACAATTCGAATAAAAGCATTGCATATTACAATTTACACAATACTCGTACACCCCCTGTAAGATATTTGGTAACATTTGAAAATCGTCTACTAACATCTCATTGCTATTGATATATACGATATTATAATATTATTTGATTTATCTCTGATTTTAAAACTATAAATTCATGGTGGAATTCCGTTTTAATATAATAATTATAATAATGTTTTATCACAGCAGAACAAAGCGGTGAGTGCAATACTCTGTCTGCCATATAAAAAGAATACATTTTGAGAATAAAAAATTACACGCTGTAGAAATATAATATAAAAACATAAATAAAAATTAAATTAAATTAAAATAACATATTTAACACTTATGCTACAGTGGCCTGAGGGAAATTCTCCATCTACGATGTAGGGGCGCGCTCTGCCACTGGGCGACGGCCTGGACAAGAGTGTTTTCCGATCTCCGGTAGTGCTGACTCGTCCCGGCTATTCTGTGGCGCATCAAAGCAGCGAACCCATGCACCCTTCCCTCTGCGAACATCTGCGAGGCGCTGCATCTCCAAGGGAGGCCGAACAGCGCCCTGTAAGCGTGGTTATATTGCAATCGGATTGTGTCCATGACGCCTTGTGTATATCTTGTGTATAGTTCGCTAGTGTAAAAACTCATGCAGAATGTCTGGAATAGTTGCTTTTTTACCGGAGAACTGCACCTATTAAATCTCCTGGCGAGCATGTTGGCACGTACGCACAGCGCTCTTCTTTGGCGTTCTATGTCATTTTTATCGTTTAGGTCATCAGTGATGAAATGCCCCAAGTATTTGATTTCGCTGCAGATTTCAAGATTGGCTCCGCCGAGACGTATGGGCGGAATGACAGCAGGACCCGTATTTGCCTTGAAAATCAGCAGTGATGATTTTTTAGCATTATACATCAGCCCGTGACTAATAACGTACAATTCACATAAGGCTAGAAGTTTTCTCATTGCTCTTACCGATGGGGCAAGTATGAATTGTTTGATTTATAAACCTTTCTAACTTTCTTCAACTTGTTTATTTTCAACCGGACCGGTTTCCCCCTATCACGAGCATCTTCAGACTGGCACAATTAAAACTAAATCTAAGTTATATACATACATTTTTTTAATTTGTTTCTATTATTTTTTTTTTTATTTGGGTAATAAAATTTTACAAAGCTAAGAAGACAATTTGAAATTTTTTTCCTAGTTCTCCTCACTGGGGGTTCCTGTGCTGAGGCGAAATAGGTTTTAGTTAAAACTGAATGTTTTTAAGCTCCTACGAAGTTCTTTTCAAGGTGCCGGACAACTCCTCTTCTTTGAATTCTTTGAGCGAGGTTTTAATTTGATTTTTTAAATCATTTGCCTTTTCTTTATTATGACAAGTAGAAGTGAATTATATAGCTTAGTAGAGAAATATTTATAATTCCGTTGTCCGAAAGCAGTTTCAAATTCAGGAATATTCATAATATCATTTTGGTTCGCAGTGGTGAAAATTGAGTTTCTTCGGTTTTTGTTTGAACTGTTGAAATGTTTGAAGAAAACATAATACTGCAAAAGATTTTTGAATGTCTTTTGTTGGCGTTCTTATTCGGACTATATATATTTATAAAAAATCGCAACGGGGTCGGTACAGTAGATTCCGTGTACACCCTGTCAACTCTGGGCGATCGTATTACCGATATGGTACCTCGTACCGTAATGCGGTTTGTGAACCGGTTGCCAATTTATTAAAGCAGACAAATTAATCACTTTATTTCTCAGCAGGGTAACTGCATAAATAATGTAACTACGTTCACCAACTTGTGAACCATCCCTGGGAATCCTAAATCATAATCAACTTATTTTTGATGCGAAAAATTCACACGAAAGTTTAATTCATTTTATATCGAAATTAACTGTAACAGAAGCCATTTTAATTTTGTAGTCATTACCAGGGTAAAATATATTTGCAGTAGCATTTCGATTTTGTCCGCTCATGTGACATCTCCCTTTGTACCCTGGCGAAATGCAATTAACGTTAAATTTAGTCAATCTCGTCCATATGAAGTAAATTAATATATTCTTAAATATTTGGGTAATTGGATGCGTAGAATTTATATTTTACGGGGAAAAAAATCCGAGATTTCTTTTTAAACCTACGTAAAGACACATTTAAAAAAAAAATCAGATAATTTCATAACCCGAACACCATCCAAAAAAGGCTTATCAGTCATGAAGTTTGAATCTAGAAAAGCTAAAATAAACGGATTACTAATATATGATCAAAATCACTTGAACACATATCCCACAAGATAGCACCGAAAAGCAAAGTGAGATTAAAAGTACTTGATCAGATAGCCAACAAGATAGCACTGAAGTAAAATAAAAGCACTTGAACACATATCCCACAAGATAGCACCGAAAAGCAAAGTGAGATCAAAAGTACTTGATCAGATAGCCAACAAGATAGCACTGAAAAGTAAAGTAAAATAAAAAGCACTTGAACACATATCCCACAAGATAGCACAGAAAAGCAAAGTGAGATCAAAAGTACTTGATCAGATAGCCAACAAGATAGCACTGAAAAGTAAAGTAAAATAAAAAGCACTTGAACACATATCCCACAAGATAGCACTGAAAAGTTAAGTGAGATAATAAGCACTTAAACATATAGTCCACAAGATAGCACTGAAAATCCGGATTCATAATTTATGTGTGTGTCTCTAGTAAAAAAATGTGTTCGTAACCTTTAGCTTTGATTCATCACATAAAAACGGGATATTGCCTTTAAAGTACAAATTAACACATATTTTTACTTTAAATGGCAGTTGAAATATATTTTGATAGTCAAATTACACATATTATTTTTCTTACGTATTATAACTGTGTTTGTATTTTTCACCCCGACTAATGGTAAATTAAATATATAAATAAAAAATAAAATACTTAATTTAAAAAAAGCAACACCCACACTTTAATCGAACACCCACAACATATATCGACCGTAAATCTTCTAAGGGCGCAAAACGACCCCATTACCGCCGTGAAATATTGTTTCGGAAAAGTGAAACAAAATATTTTATTTATCGGAGCCATAATGGCCACATTATTAAGAAATAATGTCCGCAATAAAAGTACACGTAATAAGCAGCGGCGGAGCAACCGTCTCGGCAACACAAGGGCGCCGCAAGGGTCCGCACGCACCGGGCAATCAAATGCATTACTGAATATTAACAAATGATACTCTCCAGGTTTAATACGAGTATACCAAATAATATTATGCAAAATTTCAGTTGAGGTCAAACCTGGGATTATTACACAGATGAACACATAATCCTTTATTTTTTAGCGAATTTGAAATAGAAAACTGTGCACTATGAGTGAAGTATCAATTCCTTTGTAAAATGTTTAAATTAATTGGGCAAACCAGCGACAACTGGACAATGTGTGTCTCCGATAGACCTCTTCGGGATCCATTTTAGGTTTTCTTTATACTCGTATGTATCGCCAAAGATTAGAATTTTCAATACGTGACTTACTACAAATTTAAAGAAAATTGAAGTACATCGATTTCCTAAGTGTTAACGTGAAAACCCTTTGATTAAATATGGTGCGTTGTTTGAAAATTATATCTTTACTTTAATATACTTATTCCCACCGCTAAAACAACATTTGGTCGAAGCAATTTTAGATACTTTGCAACAGAGTTAAACAATTTACTTCCACTGGCCATTAGCCTGAATACAAATGACGACAAATATAAATTGGACGACAAGATTTGGATCACTAGCCAACAAAGATCAAAATTCAATGATTTTTTAAAAACATCTTTATAAGTATGATGCAATATTCAATTGGCATTTCAAACTTTTTACCATAACATTATACTGTAAATTGTAAACTTTGTAAACTTTATAAACCTTGTAAACTTAGTACAATTTGTAAACTTTGTAAACTTTGTAAACTTTGTAAACTTTGTAAACTTTGTAAACTTTGTAAACTTTGTAAACTTTGTAAGCTTTGTAAACTTTGTAAACTTTGTAAACTTTGTAAACTTTGTAAACTTTTTAAACTTTGTAAACTTTGTAAACTTTGTAAACTTTATAAACTTTGTAAATTTTACAAACTTTGTAAATTTTATAAACTTTGTAGACTTTGTAAACTTTGTAAACGTTGTAAACTTTGTAAACATTGAAAAGTGTAAATTGTAAATTGTAACGGCAATCTTAGCCTGCTCTCAACACAGGTTTTCCTGGTGAGACAGGCACAGTACCATAACGCTTTTATAACAATAAGATTGTATAGATGAATTTATAAAAATTTTAAAATAAAACGTCATAAATGAACATTTGAAAAATCATGTTTATTTGAGAAGTTGAAGAAAAACCGAAGAAGGAAGAAGAAAAATTATCAAAATATCTAAAAGCAAACCACAAAGTTCTGAAATATTGCACTTGATCCCAACTCAAATACTGGGATGATTGGGCGAAGTCCCGGAATAGTGAAATTTGACGTAAATTTGGATATTATTGTTTTTGGGAAATAGTTTTGAAGCTTATTTTAGTTTTTCAAAGAATATTCTAGTTTTCTCTCTGACGTGACATTATTTTCATTGTTGAATTTCTCTAGATCGCCACAAAAAATCGTCGGCGTAACATTGATATGATTCCAATAACTATTTAAGGTAGTGACATTACTCCAAAAACATATATTAAACTACTGAGTGTCAATCTGAACGATGATTTTTTTCCCTTAAAACTCAAGTTAACAGACCTGTAAGCACAGGGTTCTTTCAATTAATGCATATTAAAGCAGTGCAGTGCAGTGCGGAGAAGTCTGCCAACAGAAGCGACGAAATTGCTTGTCAATTCGTACGTTGTTTCAAGTCTAGATTACTGCAACGGAATGTATTCAAGTCTCCCCAAATACCAAATTAACATATCACAATCCGTTTTATTTTAGTACTTTATATTTAGACTTATTACAAGCGTATCTAAATACTCCCATATTTTAGAGGAAAATCAAAAATCTTCACTGCCTCAAATGTTCTGAAAGAATGAGATCAGCGACGTCTTCGGCTATCGGAAGGTTTAAATGACCAAAGGCACACCAGATACTAAGTTCGATGATCGTTCTTTCAGCGTGTCAGGCCCTCAAGCCTGAAATAAACTACCATACGATTTAAGGTTGATTAAAATCTTAAAAGCTTAAAACTCATCTCTTCGGATAGTCATATCCATGAATTGTACAGTTGCCTACCTAATGTACACAGCGAAGCTAGCCGGTTAGTACCTGCTTAAAGTAATTTACAGATAAATTTGAAGCTTTTCATAGTCTGCGACATTAAATATAACTGAAAATATTTGTAAACACAAATAAATATCATCGACAATATCAGTTAAACCACGAGTAGAATTTTTAAATAAAATCAACCGGAAATAAGATTTAAATAGTAACTGCAATATCATGCAATGTGCAATGATGTCTAATATCGTGTCCTGTGCAAAAAAAACCATATCTTCCCGAGCTAAAACTTGATAAAATAACGTGTACCTGGAATGACCTGCCAGGTAAGCGTGTTTCTGTATCTGTTTGTACATAATAATGATAAATCATATAAAGTAATATTTGTCCAGCGCCCCTTTTCACAAAAATTGCGCTATATAAATCATCCAATTTGGTGCGTGCGGGTGGGAGCCAATCCTGATAGTAATGATCAGGATGGTTTTGCGGTTGCGATTTGTGCCTAAAAAGGACTTTTTTACGAGCGACTATGGCATAGGATTGAGGAAAAAAATGATACAGGGAAACGGTAAAAAAGAGACTCACCGATTTCACCATTCAGTGTGGATAATTTAATTGTGTCTTCACTTGTTTCAGTGGATATTATTATACTTGTACGGATGGGTGGGAAAGGGGGATGGGGGTGGTTTTTCAAAATATCATATATACAGTGACCTTCCTCTCGTTTCGAATGTGAACTGTAGATTTGTATACAAAATAAACACACACCGCCCACTGGAACATTCTTCCTTATATAATAGAAGAAGAAGAAGATAGAAGATAAGACATACAACGATATAGCACACCCATGAGTTATCAATTCAACTCATGTATTGGAAAATATAAAAACCAAAAATATGTGTAAATAACAGGAACATAACATAAATGAGGCTCAAGCGACATTTGACTCAAATTTAATCTTTGTGAAGTTTTATAGACAACTGTAATACCTTCGTGCCGCACTGACTCAACAGTCAATATCGCAGCGACAAGTTCAGAAAACATCATGTTAATTGTATGTCATAGACGGAATCTGTAATAAAGTATGTGCCAACAGTTGGTGAAATCGAACGCTTTTTTGTACTTTAATATTTAACTATTTTTGTTAACAAAACATGAGTTTCACTAGTCGGCAATCACGTGTAGGTAGGATCAAAGACCTTTACAATATTCAGGAAGAAATCCTACAACCGACCTCAAACAATGAATCAAAAAAATTACGTTTATTAGTTTCCTTATTTTTCTCCAATTTGAGGATAATTTTTATTGTTTTAAGATATAGATTCTTCATTCTAAGTAAGCTTTAGCGTTTGAAAATATAAATATTTAATTAAGTTTGCGTATTTTAACTACTTTTTATTGTCTTCAAATGAAAACGAAATTAATAATTGTAAAAAAAATTGCTTTTTTTGGCATTTTAAACCATAATGGGAACAGAGGTGAAATGTTTGAAAAACTGTTAATATTTGAGATATTATTGAAATATTAACATCAGTAAAAAATTTAGATTTCAGTGCTCATTATGTTGTTAGTTAAATAAATCAATAACCAAGAAAGGTTTATTATTTAGGTGCTATAAAATTACAAATTATTTTTTTTGTCGCTTAAGTTCAGCGAAATCAAAATGGATTGATGAAATGAAAGGATTAACAAAATTCGCAAAAACTTCAAAAGCACTTTTCTCAAAACTATTCAAAAGGCGTATAAGCCTCTCTGGTTCTCAGCGCCTCAAATAAGTGTACAGACTTGAAACATACAGATTTACAGTAACAACTAAATTCACAGTTTCTCATCGTCTCTTGAGCTGAATGAAAAGCCGTTTATCGCTACACCACTGGCAATAAACCCTTAGAGGTATGGCTAAATTCCAAGGTATAAGAGTACTTGGATATACCTTTGGGTTTCTACCTAAAATGCGGCGCACCCTGCCTACCCCCAATAAATCATCTCTAATAAGCGTAATTAATATGTGAGGATCATTTGAACAAATTGATGCGCTGTTCCAACCCGGAGATATTACTCCCGCTATCCCACTACACGACACCTGACTCCATGATTTTATCTACATTATTTTAAAAGATTTTTTTTAATGAATTTTTTTATACTAAAAAACATTCGTAATTTTTTTCCACTTATTTATTCTCGACCGGACAGATGTCATCCAATCACGGGCATCGTCAGACTGGCACAATTAAAACTAAATTTATGGTATACTCGTACATAGCATCTATGTCAGGAGTGAGTGCCATATTGTTTTTATTTATGACTTTAAATTTGTTTTATTTCTGACGGTACTGCTTAATATTATGTTTTTGAAAACTGATTTCGGGTTGGTTACCCTCTGGAAGATGGATTACATTGTGTTCTTTTATTGAATCTATAGGTTTAAAAAATATATATAATTTCATTCTTGTCAGCTTTTATTTGAACAAATTGTTATTTCTGGTTTTGTTTTTTTCCCGTGATTTCCGTCTTGTTTATTAAATTGTATTTTATAAAATGAAATTCCACTATGAATTGACAGTTCACAAATTAGAAACAAATATTTTTTTTAACTTAAACAAAATTTTCTGCAGAAGTTACTAAAAAGATCTTTTTTAAAAACGTCCTTCATTTCTACATACTGCTAAAGCTATCTTGATGTGATATTTCACAAAAATAGGGCTATAAAAATATCCATCTTTAGTATTATTATTACATATCACATACCTAGTACAAGACTTTCTGATGTATTCCTTTTGTACAGAATTATACGTGTATCAATTGATACACCAAACATTTTATGACAAATCAACATTAAAACACCAACAAGAAATTCAACAAGGAAGATAAAAGACTTTTTTATATTAAAGCCTATCACACAAATATGGGATATTTCTCTCTTTTACCGCGGATATTAAGAAATTACAATACTACACACTGCTCTAATAATAAAATAGACATTTTTAATGACACAATTAATTATTTTTATAAACAATAACTATTAGCCTGAAACACTAATCCAAATTGAAAAAACCTTCCGAGAAAAGAAAAATGTCGCCGACGGGACACGAACCTGCACCCTTCTGATTGCCGGTCAGATGCTCTACCGTTGAGCTACGTCGGCTTATCGCAAACCCGCCAATTTAATCAATATATACTAGTGTTTCATTCAATAATTACTGTTTTTATTATATTTCACCTGTAAACAACCAACTTTATTAGTATGAGAAAGGCTTGTAACGGCTAAATCCCTCAATAGATGGCGTCGAGACAAATTATGTCTACATTTTATTGGTGAAAATTGCTTTGACTTGTCAAATATTAAAAAGATAAATGTCCTGTCGGCGACATTTATCTTTTCTCGGAAGGTTTTATCAATGTGGATGAGTGTTTCAGGCTAATAATTATTGTTTATAAAAATAATTGTTACCATTTGCGCTATGCACAAAAATCTTGTCTTAAAAAAAAAAAAAACTTTAGTTTATCTATTAATACACAATTAATTAATTAAAAAAGAAGTTTTACTATTAATAACAAACTGATAATGTGATGATGCCCTTTATTCGGTATTAAAACTGTTTACCATCACCACAGCTGACAATAAGGAGTTAGTTAATAATATTTTATCAACTTTTCACTTCTTTTTCATTCTTATTGTCATTTTTGCGAGATAATGTTTGTTGTTGTTTATTGTTCTTATTGATTATTATTGCCAAGTAAACATTCATGTATGTAAGTTTTGGGAATATTGCCTGTTTTGTGTACTAATAAAATCAAACGAAAATAAAAATTAGACTATCGTAAGCCCAAAGAGTTTTTTTCTTAGGAAAATCAAATAATAATGTAATTTTTTTCTTAAACCTACAATGTTTGAAGAAAAATGAAGGTTAGGAATATAGTTATAGTGAAATACTAACGCAAATCTATGGTTAAGATTGCCTGGATAATCAAGGAATTCAATTTGTACATGTTTCTGTTTATTTAAGCTAAAACAATCCTCACACATCTTTATACAAACAAACATAAATGCGATAAAAAAGATTAAACTCTCGCATTACTAGAAATACTAACAAAGATTTAATTCAAATTCCTCATACTAGTTTTGGGCAACGAAATTTTGGGTACTTCGAGGTAAGAATTTTCAACATTCTTCCAGTTGGCATCAAAAAATCTAATTAAAAAAAAAAATTCCAACACAATGTACAAAATTTTATAAAAAGTAATGATAGCGCCTTTACCGGTGCACTCACCCAAATTCGAAGTTATTGTTTTAAACATTTACGGAACATATCTTAATATAAGTGTTTATTCATGGGTATTATAAAATAATATTCAAAATGATTGCCTCAACACAGGCCAGCCCGGTGCCTAGTGCCTGGTGAGGTGAAACCTCCACTTAAAACTATGCATTTCTATTCTTTACACATTACCTATTAATTGTTTTTGTGTTTAATTCATAGAACTCCACTTTTTTTTAAATTTAATATAAATCAAATATAATAATGTTATAACCAAATTTGGCAAGTATCTTCTAACTGCGATTAATACACATTGTGACGAATTATGTATGTGATTTTTTTAATCTCCCACCCCCCCCCCCCCTCTCATTCTAATTTCAACGTTTTTTTTTTAAATAATGATAGATTATCGGTAACCTAACATAATCTAATTGTACTATGTATTTTCTATCGGTTAATACCGATTTAGTTAGAAAATAATTAAAATTCCATTTAAAAACCCGTCGAAAATAGAATGCGGTGGGAGTAAATAAAATCACATAAATAAGTCGTTACAATGTGTATTAACCGCAGTTTGAAAATGGTATTAAACGCCGAAAAAGCTGTCACAATAATAAAACTAGGAATACTTGCAGAACTTAATAAAAACATTATTAAATTTGATTTATATTAAATTTAAAACATATACTACATGTTACTTACTGTTATTATATTATTTTCCTTTTTATGTATTTACTTGATAAACTACTATACATTTTATTATACATGTATTTTAGTTACAGTTAAACTTAATTATAATACAAATATCATTCTTATTATATTTTTCATAAATTTCTGGACTTAACATAGTTTTTTACTAAGTGTGCGATATTCATCCCTATTACTGAAAATTGTTTTAAATGTGCAGTACAGTGTCACTTCACAAAGTTACCGCTTCATATGATTAAAAAAAAAAGTTACTAAAATCAAATCAAATACATTCGTTGAACACCATTTCCACCTGTGAAATTGCAAATACTATCTTGCATGTAATTCAACACTCGGCACATACTAACACCACACTCAATTACAATCACGACGTACACCAACACAACACAAGAAACCACAACAAACTACATATACCAAAAATACACTAAATATGGACTAAAATCTTTAGAATATATAGCTTACACACAATGCAATAAATTACCCAACGATATTAAAAAAGCAAGCCAATGTGAAAGGTCTCAAAGTAAGATGCTTAAACTCTATTATTTGAAAGAATACCTTAAGGATTAATGCTGTGATGTGTCTCTGTAATAAGTATAACTATATAATGTACCAGTGATGTGTTTCTTTATAATAAGTGTCTCTGTACACTTATATTGTAATGTACCAGTGATATGTCTTTATTACAAATGCAAATTATGTTATGTAAATGTTGTTAATGTACTGTGAATGTTAATTATGTATTTTAAATATTAAGTATGTTTGTTTCTAAGAACTGTAGTGCAGGGTCTGCGTGTGATCCCACAATGAGTTTCTTAACCTTTGGGAATACAGTGCATAATGTATTGTATACTATTTAATACAAAAATAAAAAGGGTAATATTACTGTGTTTGTGAATCTGGCGTATACGAGATGTCAGTGTGCAAGCTGTGCTCTCCGCAGAGAGACGTGATGGCGAGGAGGGGGGGGGGGGAAAGGATTGCCCTTGCATTATGTAGGACTGGAGGAAAGTTTAAAGAAAGAGCTAGCCGAGCACCTTTTGCCTATGACCGCCACCCTCGCAGTTCTCCCGCCTTTCCCGACTCTAGCAAAATAAAGGTTTTTTATCCCAAATTTCGTTCTAGAATTTTCTACATTTCAGTTTGAAAACATCTTCATAATTTACCGCATTCCAGACGTTTTCATATTTTACAAATATTTTTGAAAGAACAAGCCGGGAACGCCCGAGGGAAATATGGCACGATCAAGTGAATCAAATATTTGAGTCGGGCCATGTCAAAATTCAGAATAACAGAAGAGATTGTATGAGACGATGCAAGACCGAGTTGTTTGGCAGTCCATCCTCTCTGCCTACCCCTGCGGGGAAACGACGTGATGGTTAGTTAGTAAGCATTAACTATAATTACTTGATGTTCATGTTCAAAATTGTAAATGGTAGTATAGACAGCCCTGATTTAATTAACTTCATTCAATTTCATATACCTACGAGAGCTAATCGTTCCAAAATCCTGTTTAAATATAACAACACCACGACTGAGCATTACAAACACTCGCTTGTTCCTAGATTACATGAAGTTAGTAATAGATTCGCAGATGTGGCGGATATATTTAACTGCACGGAATCAATATTAATTTAACTTAAGTTTACTATATGTTTTGATTTTCTATCCTCCGTGTAGTTTTATTCTTTATATACTCTCTGATGGTACCGTACGACCTA
Organism: Halesus radiatus; assembly: GCA_022606495.2. Taxonomy (NCBI): domain Eukaryota; kingdom Metazoa; phylum Arthropoda; class Insecta; order Trichoptera; family Limnephilidae; genus Halesus; species Halesus radiatus. The sequence goes on along the minus strand of JAHDVE020001125.1, from coordinate 33,358 downwards.
ATGCCGCATTTAATAGTTACCGTTTAAAAATATTTGTTCTATATTCTTATGATTTTAGTTAATTGTGATATGCAATTATTGTTTGTGGTATATTTATACCGTTGGTATTAACTAAACAAATAAATTAGTTACTAAATAACTATTCTTTGAAGAACACAGATTTAGGTTTGAAAGGTATAAAGGGATAATCAAAAAATTCCGTATCACGGGCAACGCCTGACACGGTTCACTAGATTACTATAAAATAAGAACCGATGGTAGTATGAACGTTTTTCAGAAGAAATGTATTGCCTGTGTTATTAACTATTTGCTACATCCTTTTCGTGGTCGGCTCATAAATCTGAGTAATACGTAACTCAATCTTATGAATATTACTCAATAATATTATCTTTTTTTGTACTCAATTTTAAACGCATTTTTTTCCTCCAGTACCTATCAAACACATATACATAATTGTTTACTGTATAATATTTGTTTTTCTGATCTCTTCATAAGTACTTAACTAAATAGTATTTTGAATAATATTTTTTTAAAATACGATAATCCCGCAAATAATTTTCTAAGCAGCCTCTAAAATTACCAAAACTGTTTTTTTTTCATGGCGCATACTTAAAGAATTAAAAGAAAAATAAATAAAAAATACTTCTCATCCGTACTAGATATTTACTAAATCTTTAATTTTAAAAAATATATCATTCAGTTTGATAGGTATTTTGGCTCCAATCCAAAATTCAGTTTTGTATGAAACAGGCATCGCAGCCGTTCTCCTTAAGTACGCTGCGTGCGCATTCTCGTAGTTAGGTGGGGCTATCACCGCGCTATTTGGGCACGAACACAATCAAGTTATACTACAAGAATTTACTAAATCAATTACTTAATTGCACGTGTGGACGATGTCACAGTAGAATATGTTTCCATTAGTATTTATTGAAGAGGTGTGCTATTGTGGGCTTCTTCTATCTACATTCCGAGCATTTTAATACATCTTCTGTACTAAAATGTACTAACAAATATTTTTTTTTTTACAGTATCACCACACAGGCGGCCCTGAGGGAAATAATTTCCCTCGAGGCATAAGTTATCTTTGGGGATGCTGTGTGGAGGATCTTTTATAGGATAGGAAGGAGTGAACCTGGATCTTGAAGAGACCCATGTTGTAGAAGGGAAGAAACACAGAGGCCGGAAGATCATTCCACAGCCGAGCTGTTGAACACAAGAACAAATCGTAGAAGCGACCCGTTCTCATGTAACATAAGTCAACCGTATGCAAATGCTGGGCGCGCGTTTGGCGTATTTCCCGACTGTGCACCGGCGCCGAGAGGATCAATGATGCTATTTCCTTAGATAATCTTCCATTCACCCGACGTCTGTGCTCCAAAGATTGCAATCCGTTTGTTAAGATAGGCGAATCTATCAAACGGACCGTCCGTTTCTGCACAGAAACAAGGGTGTTTTTTAAGATATTTTGGGGCTGCCAAATTCTACAGTGGCAATTCTATGACATGTTTTAGAACATATATATTTTTTTTAAGTTAGTGATAAATTTGTTTTTAATTTACATGGCTTCCAAAAAATCACTGTTAATCAAAGAGGTATTGCAATATTCTAAAGGTTAAATTAAATTGCGTATTTGAAATTATAGATGAAGCTGTAGATGAAATTCAGAATCGAAATAACAATGGGGTTATATGTCCATTCAAATTAAAGGGAACTCGGAGACCTGGCGGCGAGCGGCCTTACAACTAATATGGAATCAAAATTCTAATTGCTTAATTATGTTATTTTAGTCCAATGTTCTAGTTGTATCAAACATTCAAATAAAGCTTTAATTTAAATCACTTTCACACAAGATCGCAGATAAACCCAGCAATTGCATAATCATGAATATTCAGCTGTGTACATACCATTTTGTTAAGCCTTCGGCAGAGTGGAAACAAACGTGTGACTGAAGTCTTATTGAATTTAATATTTAAAATAAATAGATTTAGGTACTTCAAACCAGGGTTCGAAGGATGTGTACCACGGTATATCGTGATTTAGTAAAGATCCAGAAACTAATCGTGAAGGTTATTCTTAAAGTCACATTAAGGACGAGTACTGATTTTATTTTTAAGAAACTAAATGCCCAAGTTGAAATAAACATATTCTTAAAGTATCATGCTGCATCAATTTAAACATATCCATATGTTTGAAGAAAGAACGATCACTAGAACCCTAAGACAATCTTTTAATATTCCAGTTTGTAAAATATCCTATGGACAAAGATGTTTTAAATACAATACTATAAAGCTATTCAATCCCCTACCTGTGCCTAGTGACTAAAAGTAAGATCATTGATCACCTCCAGTAAACCTGTCAGCTTCTAAATTCTTTAATGCCTTTAAATTAGTACACTTTTTAAAAAATATGTTAAATTGTAATCTATTAATCTATCTGTCATCTAAATATCCTAGCTGAACAAGCACCCCTGTAAGTTGCCATCTCAACACCGTCGTTTCACACCTAGTGAGATGGGCAATACGTCAGCCGATAACATAATATGTATATTGCGAATTTTTATAACCTTTTTTTATTTATTTATTAAAGACCATTAATGTTTCATATGGAATCTTGTAAAGTAAGATAAATTATAAATAAATATATTATACGAATTACTTATTTTTAATAGTTACGGATGTTGCGCTGTTTCTGTGGTGTTACTGTGACTTAATTTGTTTTTTTATCGAACGTTGTAATCAGTTAATGCGTTCGGAATGAATGACCATGGATGTGACGGCGTAAACTTGAATTTTTAAAGACAAATCTGACATCACAAAGCTTTTTAAAGTAAATACTTTAAATATAGTATCGTCGTAGGCTCATAAAGCTAAGTGATACGTAACTCAATCTTTTCAATGTTACTAAAAAATATTATCTTTTATTTTGTACTCAATTTTAAACACATTTTTCCCTCATAGCACCAACCAGTACCTATCAAACACATATACATAATTGTTTACTCTGTAATAATTGTTTTTCTCATCTCTTCATCAGTACTTAAAATACAGAAATATATGTAATATTCTGATTAAAAATACAAAAGAAAACTACCATAGAGAGAAACTGTCCAGAGCCGGTAATAATAACAAAAACATCTGGCATATTATCAAATAAATATCTAACACTGATCACCCAATACCACCAATCAATAAATTAAATATCATCGGCCAAGACGTCTCCCTAATAGACCATCCAGACACTGTGACCAACCAGATAAATAAATAAACAACATATATTAATCACACTTTTTTAATAAGACATCAACGGATGACAATGCTCTTGTCGATGTAATCAATCAATCTACCAGTGAAATAAATAATATACTCACATTAGACTCTACTAACTCGGCTGAAATTTCACAAACCATTAAACAATTTAAGCCCTCTCACTCATGCAATCACGACAAAATATCCTCAAATATACTGAAAATAATTGAACCCTTTATAAACCAACCACTAGTACATATCATTAACCTCAGTCTCAATGAAGGTGTTTTCCCAAACAAACTCAATCTCGCTTTAGTTCAACCAATGTTTAAGACTGGAACTCCTACTAATATAGCAAATTACAGACCCATTTCCATATTATCATCGCTATCAAAAATTATAGAAAAAATATTTTTAAAAAAGACTCATCGGCCATCTTACTGAATACAACATTTTCTCGTCAAACCAGTATGGCTTCAGAGAAGGACTAAACACAGATTCACCAATTTTAGAATTAACGTCACATATAACACAAGCCCTAGACAAAGGTGATAAATGTTTGGCAATATTTCTGGATTTAGCTTAGGCATTTGACACAGTTTATCGCCCAATCCTTCTAGGTAAGCTCCACAAAATCGGAATAAAGAATACGGCGTTTGAATGATTCAAATCATACCTAACAGACAGAAAGCAATGTGTTAAGCTACCGTCACGTAAATCATCTTATCCAACCAGCATCAATTTTGGTGTACCACAGGGCAGTGTACTCGGTCCCACACGTTTTCTCATTTACATTAATGACTTATGCAGACTACCGATTGATGGCAACATAATCACTTTCGCCGATGATACTGTACTAGTACTAAAAAGTAAGACATGGGAAGAAACGTTTCATAGAGCGTAACTTATATTGAAAAATATTAAATAATGGTTGGATGACAATCTACTTACGTTAAATATAACTAAAACGAAATATCTAATATTTAGTCTTAATATTCCAAGTCAGCCTTCAATGAATCATGTACTAAGAATACATTATTGTAGAGATCTCTCAAATTTCCTATGCAACTCACTGGAACGAGTAGATTCCATTAGATACTTGGGTGTAATAATTGATAATAAACTTCTATGAGAAGAACACGTAATTAATGTCACAAACCGTATACGAAAACTGTCATATATTAAATAAAAATACATTAAAAACAGTATACTTTTCTCTATGTCAATAAATCATATCTTATAGTATAATAGTCTGGGGAGGATGCTTTAAAACTATATTAAATCCATTAATTAAAGCTCAAAAATTGATGATGCGTACTATTTACAAAGTACACTATATTCACCTTACGAAGGACTTATTCAAGGACTTCAAAGTACTCAATATAAAAACCTTATATATCAAACACATATCCTCCTATTTTAAATTCAAATATACAAAAAAATATTGTCAAATCAAACTACAATACTAGATATATTCCAACCAATCCAATTATAACAATGAGCAAGTTGACACATCATATCACGACTTTGCGAAGGCTTTCTATAAGGTTGATCACTTAGTTCTCCTAAGTAGGCTTGAAGAGAATGGTTTTTCTGTAAATTTACTGAAACTCTTCAGAAATTATCTTAACGGAAGAGAACAATTTGTATCTTATGGTTTAAACAACTCCCGCACATATCCCACATACTCTGGCGCACCACAGGGATCAAATTTAGGACCACTATTATTTTTAAATTTTATAAATAGCATTAGAATAAATATAAAATTTTTCCGTTTTTTACTTTTCGCCAACGACATTAAACTCTTCATGCGAATAAGTACGTGAGAAGACTGTAGGCAACTTCGAGAAGATATTAATGCAATTATTGAATGGAGTATTGATAATAAACTCGATTTTTACGTTAAAAAGTGTTCAGTTATGTGCTTTACAAGGTCACACAAGACTGTATACTTTAATTACAAAATGAAATATACGTCTCTGAAGCACATGACGACTTGTAAGGACTTGGGAACTGTGTTTGACGCTCGTTTAACATTTCATGCTCACATCGAAAGGATCTACAAATCAGCCACAAAAATGTTGGGTTTTGTCATACACAGTTCAAAGGAGTTAACAAACCTTGCAGTTATAAGGCTACTTTACTTCAGTTTAGTGCGTAGCATTCTCGAGAGTGGATCTCAGGTATGGGGGCCAGAGGACACCGTTTATGTACTAAGGGTCGAGAAAATCCAAAAGAAATTATTACGATTCCTCTACATGAGAGAGTTCGGTTTTTACCCATGGCTGTTTCCAACAGCTTTTATCTCGGGAATGCTGGGTATTTGCAGCCTAAGTTCTAGGAGATATATAGCATTACTAACTATTGAACGGTGTATTAGCAATACCTGACATCCTGGCTGAAATAGGATTTTATGTCCCTGATAATTTCACGCGAGGCCGCCAACACAGGCTTCTGTTTCTTCCCAGGTGCAGAACTAATTTACCAATGGTGATGCCTCTGGGAAGACTTACTAGGTTAATTAACTGCCTCGCAGGAAATGTGGATATTTTTCACATGACCTACAATAATTTTAAGCACGAACTTATTATGTTCCTACGTATAACTCTTTGTAGCTATTTTTGTTTTACCTCTGTGTTATATAATTGTGCTAACTATATTTCTGTAATATTTTATGCTATTTTTACACCGGGAAAATTAATAACTTCCCGATACTTCCAAGGTAAATCGGGAGCGACTATAAAACGCAGCCGGCTGCCACGAGGGCGTCTAGACTGATTAATGTATCTACTCCATGTAAATGTCTCCATTAAATATCACGTATTTTATAAATAAATAAATTATACTATACTAAAATTATCTGGTATACGTGAACGATTACTCTAAATTTTTTTTCTTATCCTTTGAACTAAACTATTATTCTGCATTAATTATTATACTATACTCAAATTATCTGGTAAACACAATTGTTTTTTTTTGCTTACTTTTCTTCACATCTCTTTATGCTTAATTACGATACTTTTTTTCTAATAATAATAATAAATGGATTATTTCTATAGCGCCGTTTTCGTGCGAAAATCACCTCAAGGGCGTTTTACAACATAATGTATCTAACCTATACCTTATCACTTAGACTTATATCTAATAATTTACGTCTTAGATTTATTACTAATGTCTTACAGCTAAGAGATTTCTAACTAGAAACTAACTAATTCAGACTTATAATTAGCGACTTACAACTAAAACCTCTAACTAGTGACATAAACTAGTGGCAAACATGTTTATGAGCAGGTTAGTCTTCTAAACAATATTTTTGTATGGTTAACATGTATGGTTTAGGAATAGACTTACAAGTAACATATTTATATTTTAAAATAAATTCTGTTGCCCCTGTTTTCTGTGATAATTTACATATATTTAGATATATCTATCTATATAATATATTATATTACTATACTATGTCAATACTAGCTTATTTCCCTTCGGTTTTTATATGATGACACTTATGTTAAAAATGAACCAAAGTTGTCAATTTGAGTGTCCCAAAACGGTATTTGTTCCCAGTTGGGCAGTCAAAGCTTTCTTACATTTTGTTGTTAAATAATGTGTGTTTCAAATAATAATATAATAAGCGTAAAGTGGTTTAGTAAGAAAATACAATAAAATGCTGCAAACTTCTACTAAAGGGAAAAATAAATACATTTAGTTCACCTTCTCTCAGTTGTCCTTCGCAAACATAAAGACAGCAGAGCACCCATTTTTACGATTGTTGAAATAAATCTTGGAAACATTTTTCTTATCGGGAGAACATAAATTTAAAATTGCCTTCTTTTGACATCGGGATAAATATTATGATGACTACAAAATAATCTTCTCTAAAACCTTCTGTTCCTGAAATCTTTTTGTGTAAATTCGGTAGTTGGGGCTTTTCATGAATAATTCACAGTTGGCCTACTCGCGCCATTAAGGGAACGACTGTCAAAGTATAATAACAAATCATTTCGGAGCGGAATCCATTCACTGCGTTTCCAATTATTAAACAATCTCCTCTCCCCCTTAAAACAGTGGCGGCTCGTGGTCATTCTCAATTCAATCAGAGTTTAAAGAAGGAAGATAAATTCTTTTTGTCTTCGTTATCTTAAAAATTTGTTATGCTACCACCACACAATCGGTCAATATCCAACCCGATCTCGGTTCGGAGTTGGGACGTTGACCGATCGCACAGTGACTATAAATCGGGCAACGTTCCAAGTACCAACTCCAAACTAGTGATGCCATTTTAGTTAAAATCTATCGATCTACCGATATTCATAGAAAATCTACCGAAATTTGTAATATTATTATCACAATTCGTTTCTCATTAGGTACTCATAATAACAGAAATAAATAATAGGTATATATGAAATAATAATTATCAAATCACCCATCACTAATTATCAAAGCCTTTGTTTCTCGAACTTCACAATAAAAAAATATCTTGTCACATGTTTCTATCTTTCAAAATGTTAGAAAAATATGACTTATTTCTATTTTATAGTCCCCACCGCTTGTCGATAGCTTTTGCGCCTATTTTAGCAAAGTATTTTATTTTTATCCACAGGCTGAGTCAGATTGGAGTGCAAAAAAATATAACAACTAACCCCGATTATACATCGGAATACATGCATTTCGTTATTGAGGTGATTTTTCGTGAAAAATGGGGCTATACAAATTATCTAACTATTATTATTATTTGCATAATATACATAATGCATATTTGGGCTTTTATTTTGGGGTTAGTTGCATGTTTTAGTATTTTTTCGTCATTATGAACATAGTTCAATCATGTTTTATTCTTCGCGCAGCACGTTCGTTTGGATCTCCTGCCGAACTCATACTGAACGGCCAATGCATGGAGGCAGGTTCGCGCAAATTCGGCCAACTAGTTTGAAGGTCGGTCCAACTAGTTTGCCATCGGAGTAATCTTGGGCCAACGTTGGCCCAACGCGCACGAACTACCCCTCTACACGATCGCCCAAACGTTCGAGTTCGGAGGTTGGGCGATCATATTGTTGTGGCACCAGAATATTTTTTTACGGAACGAAGTAATGTAATACAAAATTATATTTTGTTCATCCAAAAATATTTTTTTATGAATTCTGTTTCATTTTAACCCGAGCCTCGAAAAACCTCCTGGAAATAAAATTTTCATTAAGGATCTAAATTATTTTTTTATGGGGAAAACATCATTAGTCGCCGGCGCGGGCGCTCCACAATTTTTAATTTGAATTTAAATTAGCCGGTTAACTCTGCACAGGTTTATGCGAAAGGCGGGAAGCACTCAGACCTCCGCGGGGAGCAGAAAGAAACAAGATGGAGTTTAACGTCTCTCTGGTCGTTGTACTAGATCCGGTTGAAATCACCGCTTGCGCTTAAACTGCACTTCGCTTCGCTCCACTCGCCCGGCTCCACTCGCCCCGGGTCGGTGGTGTTGGGGAGATAGCGCTAGATGGTGGATGGCATAATTTCTTGTGTTATCCTTCCCATTATTATTTTTTTTTTCATTTAGGTTTATTTGGGAAACCAACATAAAAAAATAAGTATAATAAATGGGTAATATAAATTTGACCATTTACAGGTTTCCACTTGGGTATATATGTTCATTTTATTATACGCCCATCTGGGCTTTTAAAATATAATATAAAGAAGTATCAAAAATAACAAGTTCATAGAGATTCTAAACCATAAAGAAATGAACAATGTTTTTCAAACGTTTAACAGTCACATAATATAGGATACTAAAACAATATTATAACACAAATCGTTAACGCTACAATACAACTTATTGTCAGATTCATCAAAGTGCTGGTATAGATGACGCTTTACTGTATAAATGGAGTCATCAAATACATCAATAACACCTCCAAACCTGTTACCCAGATCATGTATCCTATTGGTTAATGAATGAAACTGATAGTTGGTTGTGTAAGTGTTCCAGAAAAATGTTACAGGTTGTCTTGTGTTCCTCGTCGGTACATTTAATTTAATAGTGGTGAGGATGGCAGGGCTCTCAATTAGTTTGTTGATGAATCTATATGCTACAACTAGGGCTGACACAACTCTGCTGTCACTGATAGCTGACAGCGTAATCAGATGCGATGGATTCATCAAACTTACATAATTAATAAAAATTAGTGAATCTAGTGATTTTCAAAGAAATCAAAATATAAATTTAAAAGTTACATGTAATTTTTTATCGGGTGTAGGTAGAAAGGGGGGAGGGGGTGGTCGATCTATTTGAAATGTATGTGTGTGATTTTATGTTAATAAAAAAACAAGAAAAAAGTATATGTAGAAGAGAGTTAATAGACTGGTGATAGTATGGGGTGAGTAGGTATCTGAAGTTATAAGGGCTCGATAAATCGCCGGTGTGACTTTATGGAGTGTGGTGCAGAGATAAAGATGTCAAATTGTGAAGAGTCTGTGATAAAAATGTGTGAAGCCCGATAGATGAAGGAGTTTTGAATTTCGTGTATTTTTTCGGCATTCACTATATAGCAATTTCTAGACATTTTGTTTGTAAGTTTTATTTATTATGTGCTTTTGCTATTTTTGATTTATTAAATTCGCTACCGGTTTCGACACAACCGTGCCATTGACGAGCGTTCTTAAAACGTTCTTAAATCAAAAATAGCAGAAGTACATAATAAATAAAACTTACAAACAAAATGAAGGAGTTTTGCTTAGAATTAGTGTTACATTGAGGAAGATGAAACCAAATAATGCTAACAGATTTACAGAAACCATTTTACATCCTGCGATATGCTAGAGAATTAATTATTTGTTTGTACAAATAAATACACTTCCTTGCCGGTGTTGGCAACTGATTTGGCATGTCTCTAATAATAATAATAATCGGATGATTTTTATAGCGCCGCTTTCGTGAGAAATCACCTCAGGGGCGCTGTACAAATATTACTTCCTATTCTTATATTATTCTTATATAATTACGTATTTCCATACATCTATAACATACGAAACACACTGATCAGTGATCACATTTGAGGTGTTCCTCTACATTATAAATATATATTTATATTGAAGTACAAAAATAAAATATATAAGTATTTGTAGAAAGCGACAAAAAAATGTACTTCGGTAATTATTAAATTTTGACGATAATAATTAATAACTAGTAGATTAAAATTAAAGCAATTTTTTTCTGCCTTATTGACATTGCACACATCCCCGCTGATAAAACAGAACACTTTTGGACACACGTAAAAATGACACAGTACGTTCATCGTGGTACGAATTGAATTGCAGACTCTTTTGCGTGTGGGGGTAAATTACCATTTCTACTATTTGCTTCTACACGGCGATTAACATAGGACTCTAGGACATTAATGATGAAAGATTAATAATAATTAAGGAAAGGGTTAATTAATATACTTATACGTGCCTACGTGAGCGTGCCCGGATAACTTTCCGAGTGATGCGGCAGTGAGCGAGAGGGGTGCGAGGTCTCGCTCATCGTTCTCCGATGCGCGGTCGTCAGTAGTAACCGACGATCTGCCGGCAGTAATAGACGTATCGTGCGTTTTATGTGTGTCCTATGTTTTTTCCCCGTTTTCAGCACTTAAACACAATATTTGACTTATGTTCATATTATGTACTATTAATAAAGTATTTCATTTTTATCAAACTTAAACATTCTAAACATGTACCCTGTACAGTGTACACTGAATGTGCAGCACCGGAGCTCGACGTATTTTCTAGCACCGTAAGGGAAGAATAAATGCATAAAAATTAATGTTTGTCTGTCTGAAAATATCACAGTTTGTTCTTATTAGTGCCGGGAAGGTTTAGAAAATAGTTTGTATTAAATCCAATATGTAAAACTGTTGCTTTAACGTTTTAAAATTGGTGGAAAAACATTTAACCCGCCATGTTGTGTTGAGGTTAGCCCATTGATATACCACTCTGGTTAGCCACAGATTACATATTCAAAATAAGAAGTTTTGCTTGCGTCGAATATTTTCCAAATGGAAAACAGAAGTAGGAACCTACTTAGGAAATTTATTAATTAGATACATTTTGAAAAAATAATACTTAGAAAATCACATCCGGGCGGTTTTGTTTTTAGTACTAGATTTTAAAAATAATAAATGAATAGTAATTTAATATTTGAATAAAAAAAGGGAAACTCAGCTGTGTTTAAAGCGTAATGCATATAGCGTGAAGATATATTTCTAGAGAAAATTAAAAATTATTATATTGAACTGAAGACCTGTTCAAATTCGTTTGAAAGATATTTTAAATTGATAAGTGATCCGTTAGTTCTCGCCGTGATCCAGGATCGACCAACCCTTAGTTTAACATGAACGGCTGGAGTTTATTTGTTAGGGATCTCATCAGACTTAGATATTTCCACCCCCTAAAAGTGATCCAGAGCAAATATTTGAATAGCACTATTTTTGGAAATTCATTGCTTGTTCGTATTCTTTTTTTATTTTTTATTTAATTTTTCAACAGAAAAAAAATACAACTCAAAAAGTCCCGATAAACTACTTTTTTGTAGTTTGTCCAACGGGAGCTTGTTATCAAAAACATAAAATTTACAGACAATGAAAACATTTACCGACTTAAAAACATGAATTAAAAAGTTTTGAGAAAAATGGTTTGTGAAAGAAGATTCCTACTCATCTCTTCAGTTTTTGAATGGTCGGAAAAAGAAAATTAAAAAAACGTATTTATATCACAGTTGATTTTTCATTTCTTTTAAATCAAAGCTGACATTAAATGAGGACATTCTTCAGCTTCATGAGTAATCTGAAAGTATGTTGCCTGCTGTATGGTGATGAACAGTATGGAAGATCTACAGGCCCTCGTATCTAGGATGAACGAAGTATATATGAAGAATGAGGTAATGATGAATGTAAATATGTTAAGTCATGGTGTTTGAAAGAGAGAGTACAAAAACAGTGTGCAATATGGTTGTGAATGATGAATACTTGGAGCAGGTCGATGAATTTGTACATTTGGGAAGTATGTTTACGAGAGATGGAAAGACTGATAGGGATATTGGAAAAAGGGTAAATGCGGGAAACCCCATTAATGGAGGACTGAACGCGGTTTGCGCTAACAAAAAGTTCTCCAAAGAAGCTAGCTGTCCACAATGAAGCGCTGATACCAACCCTGATGTATAGCAGTGAGGCATGGAATTGGCAGACGAAGGATGAAAGTAACCGAATGCCGTAGAAATGAGATCTCTGAGGCGAATGTGTGGTAAAACCATATATGATCGTGTGAAAAATATTGAGATTCGTAAAGAATGGAAGGCTTATGTAAGCGTAATGAGTAAGATTTAGAAAGGGACGCACAGATGGTTTGGGCATGTAGACCGAATGAACAAATAAAGGAGTGTAAGAAGAATATATGACGCGAATGTGAATGGAAGAAGAAGCCGGGGACGTCCGAGGAAGACGTGGCACGATCAAGTGAATCAAATACTTGAGTCGGGCCATGTCAAAATTCGGAATAACAGAAGAGATTGTATGAATGTGAATGAAGCAAGAAGTGTATGCCAAGATGGAGATGTTTGGCGGTCTATCCTCTCAGCCTACCCGTGCAGGGAAACGGCGTGATGGTTAGTTGGTTAGTTTCTTAGGTTAGAGCCTTTTGTAAAATCGCTTGAGGATTGATTAATTCACCTGCTTTATATTAAGTAAACCAAATTAATATAACAATCGGAAGGCGACCGGAAATTAGTAAAATGTCTGTCATTCGGGGAAAGTGGTTCATTGTCAGAGAAAACAGTTGAAAGAATATTAGAAATTAAACTTTCAAAGATAATTATTTAAAAATATGGATTCGGTGGCAGAATACATGTTGGTTGAATTCCATCTCAACGATAGAATTACGGTCGCATAGCTTTACATTTCTTTTGTATGGGACTTCCAAACTAAAACAATCCAAATGACATAACGTACATAGCATACATAAATAAAGGGTTCTTCCAATTAAGGCAAATTAAAGCAGTGCAGAGAAACCTGCCAACAGAACCGATTTCTCTATTAGAATACACACATGTATCAATCCCAATGAATATTGTCAGTGCCCCTACATTGAGCTCACTAATCAGATGAGGTACCTCGGCCTCACCACTGATCCACACCTCAAACAAATCGAATCTTCATACTCAAATCAACGCAAATAAAATAAGTAAAACCTTGTATTTTTTTCATAGCCATACGAGACTTTCTAGACAACACTTGAAAATGATTTATTTTGCGGTCTGTCAATCTATTATTAAGTATCGCATCATAGCATGGGAAGGTGGTGCTTCATCTGCACTAGACCCAATCATAAAAACACAGAAAATACTTATGAAAATAATCCTTAAGCCACAGACTAACTCAAACCTCAATATAATGAGACAAAACAATCCTCACTCATCTTTACACTAACAAAAGTAAATACTATGAAAAATGACTAAGCACTCACATTACTAGAAATACTAACAAAGATTTACTCCGAATTCCTGTAACTCATACGACTTTTGGGAAACGGAATATTGGGTACTTTGCGATAAAAATTTTCAACATTCTTACAATGTAAAAAATTGGATTAAATGTAATGATAGGGCCTTTACCGGTGCAATCACCCAAATTCGAAGTTATTGATTTAACCATTTACAAAACATATCTTAATATAAGTGTATATTCATAGGTATTATAAAATAATATTTCTATTTTCCTTTTGATATATCTACTTTATAAACCACTGTACACTTCATTATACATGTATTATAGTTATTGTTAAACTTAATTAAAATAAGGCTATTTTTATTTTATTATTGTATTATTAATTCGTACGTTGTTTCACGTCTAGATTACTGCAACGCAATATATGCAAGTCTCCCCAACTATCAAATTAACAAATTACAATCCGTTTTTAACGCCGCGGCAAGACTTATTACATGCGTATCTAAATACTCCCATATTTCAGAGCATCTATATTGTATAAATCTTCACTAGTCAAATGTCCTGAAAGAATGCAGTTCAAGCTTTGCTGGATGTTGTTTAAATCAATTAATTAATTACGGCTGCAGCTTACCTATCGGAACATCATCGGCTATCGGAAGGCTGACGGAACCAAAACGCACATCAGATACTAAGTTTGGTGAGCGTGCTTTCAGCGTGTCAGGCCCTAAAGCCCGGAATAAACTGCCAAACGATTTAAGATTGATTAAAGACAAGCAGAATTCAGAGCAAAACTCAAAGCTCATCTCTTTGGAAAGTTATATCCATGAATGATTCAGTTGCATACCTAATTATCATAGTGAAACTAGCCGTTAGTACCTACCTAAATTAATTAAGGGAAAAATTTGAAACTTTTCATAGTCCGCGACATTGTAAATAACTATCAATATTTGTAACTGTAAATAATTATTATGGAAAATCTCAAATAAAATAATCTTTCAAATAAATACCTACGCCTCTTTTGCCAATAACCTTCTAATAAATATAATATCAATGACAAATAGGATTTAAACAGTAACTGCAATATCATGCAACGTGCAGTCTTATATAATATTGTGTTCAAAGTTTCTGCCAGGTAAGTAAGTTTCTGTATCTGTCTGTACACAATTAGATAGAGAATAGGAAGTAATATTTGTACAGCGCCCTTGAGGTGATTTTTACGAAAACGGTGCTATACAAATCATCCAAGTATTATTATTAAATATTTCAAACAAAGAAACTTGAGAGATTCAACTAAGCATCGAACCGCGGAATTTGAAATGCAGCTATCTATTGGAAGATCGACATCACTTCGGTGATTAATAATAAAAATAATAATTGGATGATTTGTATAGCGCCGTTTTTGTGAAAAATCACTTCAAGGGCGCAGTACAAATATTACTTTCCATTCCCTATATAATTAAGTACAAACAGATACAGAAAAACATACTTACCTGGCAGGTCGCTTCAGATGAACACAGTTTTATTAGAAAATTTAAGCTTAGAGATGATGTGATTTTTACAATTACTATTTTATCCTCCTTTTCTATTGATGTTACATTTATTAGAAGATCGGTGGTACGAGAAGAGGTGGTATTTATTTGAAATATTTATAATTTTTTAGGACTGGAGAATATTTATAAAATGACCTTAAAAAACGAAAGTTGTTATTAAAAGATATTTACATATTTTTTTACACATTTAGTTATTTACAGTGCTGCGGACTGTGGATCCATTAGCGCACCGGTGTGTGAATTTTTTACTTATTCTATAAGTGAGTTTAGATAAGCACTAACAGGCTAGCCTAGATAAGCAATTTACTGGTGCATTTTTTTCATTTATGTATATGATTGTCTGAAAAGATGAGTTTAAGTTTTTACTCAGTATTCCCATTGAAAGCATTAATTACAATTACTTGAAAGAACAACATTTAGTAAATTTCTCAGACCGAAGAATTACTTCCGTCTTGATATTTATGTTCAAAATTGTAAATGATAGTATAGACAGCCCTGATTTAATTAACCTCATTCAATGTCATATATCTACGAGAGCTACTCGTTCCAAAATCCTGTTTAATTGTAACAACTTGGGACTTCGCAATCGCACCTGATGGACGGTAGTTTTAAATAAACTCGCGTGAACAACATATATAACAAACTTAAAGCATAAATAATTATCAGGAATCTTATACGACAACAATAAATCATACATAAAATAAAATTTCCTTATTATCTGATACAATTAGTTTCTTTCAGCTTGCCAAGTTTTCAATATATTTTTCAACTGTTTAGTTTTATTACAGTTTTTATTTCAGCGGGTAACATATTTAAACAGCTAGGAATCATGTGATCTAAAGTTCTTTCTCCATATTTGTTTGTATGCTTAGGAACCATTAATCCTTCATTAAAATTGAGACGAGTATTGTAAGTGTGCTCTAGTACATTTGTATTATATATAGGGTTATTAATGTGCTGAAATATAATTTTGTACCACAGAATTGATCTAACTGAAAGAATTTAGAGACTCTGATAAAAGTATGGAATATTATTATTATTATTAAACTACCCCGAAATAAAATATTTAAAAGTACTGCTTTTTATATTACTCCGAACAAATCCCAGACGCGAGCCCGAGTTCCTACTAGAGTAGCAACCTAAGGTCGTTTTTTTCACAAACAGATACCGGATCACTCCCATTCCCTCTGTTCTCCACGAGAGCCAGCTATACTCTACTATAACTATTCATGTGAGTTTTCCTCGCGGAGAGCATTAAATTCCGGTGACAAGTGTGTCCGGCTCGAGCAAGCCATTCAGAAGCCTGTGGGGGGAGGTAACGGCCGCTCTAGGAACAGGCGGTAACAATAAAAGTTCTGGTCAAGCGTCGTGACGTTTCACGTTCCTCCCAAAAGCCTTCTTCCTGCGACGTGTTTCCGGCGCGGCGCGGCATTATGTACGGAGGAAATTGTTAATTCACAGTCCGCTTCCCGCCCAGCGCCAGGCGAGGGAAACGAAGGGATGCCATATTCATGAATCATGACGTCAGTTTGTCCACATTTAGACCCTAATTATTATTTACCTTATAGCGGGTGGGTACTTTCGTCGAATCGGATATTATTTTACTATATGCATATATTTTAAAACCGATTTTTTGAGTTTCTTACTTCGTAAAAGTGCGAATTTCCTAAATGCAACACAGCACACTGTGTCCAGTTGCGCAGATAGATATTATTTCGTGAATAATAAAAAAAAACCACTCTGTTTTAACAACTATTTTTAATATCTCAACATGTTTAGAGAACAATGGTCCCTATAACATTGTACAGAATGATGATAAAAATACTTTGTTTTTACCACTATTTTTAATATCTCAAAATGTTAAGGGAACAGTGGTTCCTTCCTAAGGGAACATTGTATAGAATGATAATAAAAATACTATGTTTTTACCACTATTTTTAATATCTCAAAATGTTTAGGGAACAGTGGTTCCTTCCTAAGGGAACATTGTATAGAATGATAATAAAAATACTTTGTTTTTACCACTATTTTTAATATCTCAAAATGTTTAGGGAACAGTGGTTCCTTCCTAAGGGTACATTGTATAGAATGATAATAAAAATACTTTGTTTTAACCACTATTTTTAATATCTCAAAATGTTTAGGGAACAGTGGTTCCTTCCTAAGGGAACATTGTATAGAATGATAATAAAAATACTTTGTTTTTACCACTATTTTTAATATCTCAAAATGTTTAGGGAACAGTGGTTCCTTCCTAAGGGTACATTGTATAGAATGATAATAAAAATACTTTGTTTTAACCACTATTTTTAATATCTCAAAATGTTTAGGGAACAGTGGTTCCTTCCTAAGGGTACATTGTATAGAATGATAATAAAAATACTTTGTTTTAACCACTATTTTTAATATCTCAAAATGTTTAGAGAACAGTGGTTCCTTCCTAAGGGAACATTGTATAGAATGATAATAAAAATACTTTGTTTTTACCACTATTTTTAATATCTCAAAATGTTTAGGGAACAGTGGTTCCTTCCTAAGGGTACATTGTATAGAATGATAATAAAAATACTTTGTTTTAACCACTATTTTTAATATCTCAAAATGTTTAGGGAACAGTGGTTCCTTCCTAAGGGTACATTGTATAGAATGATAATAAAAATACTTTGTTTTAACCACTATTTTTAATATCTCAAAATGTTTAGGGAACAGTGGTTCCTTCCTAAGGGTACATTGTATAGAATGATAATAAAAATACTTTGTTTTAACCACTATTTTTAATATCTCAAAATGTTTAGGGAACAGTGGTTCCTTCCTAAGGGAACATTGTATAGAATGATAATAAAAATACTTTGTTTTTACCACTATTTTTAATATCTCAAAATGTTTAGGGAACAGTGGTTCCTTCCTAAGGGTACATTGTATAGAATGATAATAAAAATACTTTGTTTTAACCACTATTTTTAATATCTCAAAATGTTTAGGGAACAGTGGTTCCTTCCTAAGGGTACATTGTATAGAATGATAATAAAAATACTTTGTTTTAACCACTATTTTTAATATCTCAAAATGTTTAGGGAACAGTGGTTCCTTCCTAAGGGTACATTGTATAGAATGATAATAAAAATACTTTGTTTTAACCACTATTTCTAATGTATCAACATGTTTAGTTACCATTTGTCCCTTCCTCGGGATAAAATGTATAGAATTATAACAGAAAATGTAAAAATGCGCAACAAACCAATTTTGTAATTATTGAATAAATTTCTATTTACATCCAAGCTGACGAATTTATTACAGTGACAACAGTTTTTTAAATATGACGCTATCTCCCTTTTATTTATTTGGTAGACCACAAACTAGTTAGTATGTAGTAACATTATTGTAGTTAGTTTTTAAATTAAATATTAGCTCTTTCGTGTTTTAATAGAATAGAATGTAGTAAAATACCACTTAAATACAATGCTATTGATCTATTCAATTCCCTACCTGTTGACATCAGAAACGAGCAAAACAAAGGTTCCTTTAAAAGTAAGATCATCGATCACCTCCAATAAACCTGTCAGCTTCTAAATTATTGTATACCTTTAAGTCAGTGGCTGAGTTGGCATCGCGTTTGGGTCTCAACCAGGCGTCGTGAGTTCAATTCCTCGGCTGGCTAATTCCTCCATTACGACACAATCAACATCTTCCACTTACTGTGATGTTAGTAGGAGATTATTAAATATTGTCGGGTTATTCGTAACCAGGGAATATTTCTCTTTCTTTTAAAAAAATAAAAAGTTAGAATGCTTTAAAAAAAAAATTAATTGTCCATCGTCATATAAATATCTTAGCTGAGCAACCACCGCAGTAATTTGCCATTTCAACACAGGCGTTTCACGCCTTGTGAGATGGGCAATACGTCAGCCGATAACATATATTCCCATATATGTGTAATAAATAAAGAAAATATAATATATCAAAGGAAGCAATCGTTTTGTGGCTAGACATTATAAATAAACTTTTTATTTCACCATATCAGTTTATATGTGTACTTTCCTGAAGAAGGTTGAAGCCAATCGAAACCGGGCGAACCCAGAAATATATATAAATATAATAAAGTGACATAAAACAAAAATATTTTTAATTTAAATTAAAATATAATAATTAATTTTAAAAAAATCAAACAATAATTATCGTGAAAAGGGAAACCTATTTGTTTTTTTAAACTTCGTTAAATAAATCGATGACAATTTTATTACCCTTCGATGATAGATTCAGTCATTTAAAACAAATACCCGGATATTTATTGCCGTTTTCAACGAAATGGGGAGGAGAGACGGAAACATGTTATTTAGTCCCGGAGGGAGGGGGAGGGTGGGAGAGGGTGGGGGAGATAAAATTACCTATATATATGTCATAGCTTAAAGTCAAAATGATTTTATTTCCGGTGATCGAAATGTATTTATTCATCCAGACAAATTAATCGAAGCTCATCAACAAGAACATAGAATCATCTACGAGTATGTTCACAAAAAGCTTTGGACTAACTACTAACTATCACGCCGTTTCCCCGCAGGGGTAGGCAGAGAGGACGGACCGCCAAACAACTCGATCTTGGCATACACTTCTTGCTTCATTCACATTCATACAACGCCTCATACATTCTCTTCTGTTATTCCGACTTCTGACATGGCCCGACTCGAGTATTTGATTCACTTGATCGTGCCATGTCTTCCTCGGGCGTCCCCGGCTTCTTCTTCCATTCACATTCGCGTCATATATTCTCCTTACACTCCTTTCTTCGTTCATTCGCTCTACATGCCCAAACCATCTAAGCGTCCCTTTCTTAATCTTGCTCACTACGCTTACATCAGCCTTGCATTCTTTACGAATCTCAACATTTTTCACTCGATCATACATGGTTTTACCACACATTTGTCTCAGAGATCTCATTTCTGCAGCATTCAGTCTACTTTCATCCTTCCTCTGCCAGTTCCATGCCTCATTGCCATACATCAAAGCTTTGGCTTTTTAAAAATAATACCAACGCATTGAACTTTCCCGATCTCGCGAAGAAAATAAAGCGAGTCGCTTTGGTTACTTGCAAGGGAAAGTCAGTGGTGAGGCGGCGTCGCGGCGTCGTTCACAGGAAAAGCAACCATCCGTCGTTTAATGTAGCTCCGAACAAAGTTCTGCTGCAAATGCAACTTTCAATGAATTCAGATTTAGTTTTCACAGCCGCACTGAGGGAGAGTTTATGGTTGTGAGGGGAAATAGCTTCATATAAAATCATCTTGATCACAAAGACGAATTCCACCATGAATTTGTTGTGTCAAAATTAGAAATAATTAGTAGATGCTATCAATTTTTTTAAAGTGTAATTCAATAGTTTTACACATAGTTGGACTGCACATATTTCACTAAATTAAAGTTTGTTCACTAAACTAAAGTTTGTTCGATTTTAGTGATATATTATTTATTTTTCTGTCCATTTGTAATGTTTTTTTGTGAAACTTTGTCTCACATCTAGAACATTAAAATCATTATAAATCAATGCACTAGGACAGTTGAAATTTTTCCTAATAATTACTCTATGCGTGTTGGGGGCACGGTGCTCGGCGTGTCGGGTTCTGCTGGTGACGTGCGGCGTGGTCTCACTCGGTATCCTTGTATGTAGGCCCAGAAAACGAGGCCAGAGGCAGGTATTAAATAATAGTCCAGCCCATCTCAGTTTATGAGCCAAAGGGGAAATTAGAACCCGCGAGTAAATGGGAAAAGCGTTAGAGACGCTGAGCGGCTGAACACTGAATACTGAAACGCAGAGGGCTGCGTACTGAGCGACGGGTTAAATTACCCGCCGCACAGTGCGGTATTGAACACAATTCATTGCCAAAAATATTATAACCTTTCTAATGAAATATGCTTTTTTAATGTAACTTTTTGTTCGTTACACGCATTTTTATACTGTAGAGAGTGTATAGATAAAAAAATTCTACATAGACAATGCCTGGCGTGGGTAAACTCGGGATGGGGTAAGAAAGTTCAGCAGTAAATGTCACTTTTTAGAGTAGAATTTGTTTTTATCAACCCGAGGAAGTTTTTACGGCAATCTCTAAAGAGTAATAACAGAAGAGAGAATAAAAAATATATTTGCAGATACTTCATGTTTGTTTTACTTCTCTGTTAAAAAGGGCAATAAAAAAATAAATAATAATAATAACAATAATGTTTTATTATCTTATTTTTTTATAACAAAATAACAAATAATGATATCCTCACTGGAATTTCCCATGCGGAGTATTTCATTTACAAAACATGAAATTACATTATATTAAATTGACGTGCTTGATGAAAAAATAAAATAATTGTAAGGTGAGGTGTTTTAAGTGCAGTTGAGTGGTTTCGGTGTTAGTCTGTATTTGGTGTTAATATATTTTCTATTTCTTAGTTAGTTAAAATAAAATGTATACATATCAGAGAAATTTGATCCATTCAAGGTATTCGGGGAAAAAAACTGTGCTTCCTGAAATTGAATAAGGAATTAAATTATTTGATTTGACTATACGCCCATCTGGTCTTTTACGTGGATTTCAAAACATAATGTACAGATCTATCGAAAATTACAAGTACGTAGAGATTCTAAACCATAAATTAATTAACAATCGTTTTCAAACGTTTAACAGTGACGTAAAACAGAAAACTAAAACAATATTATAACACAACCTACTATCGCTACATTATACAATACTACATATTAAAGGATTCATCAAAACGTTGGTATAGATGATGCTTTACTGTATAAATGGAGTCAGAAAATACATCAACAATACCTCCAAACCTGTCGCCCACACCATGCATCCTATTGGGTAATGAATGAGAATGATAGTTGGTTGTCATATATTGTCAAAATATTGCAGTTTGTCTTTTATTCCTCGTCGGTATATTTAATTTAATAGTGGCGAGGATGGCAGGGCTGTCAATTAGGTCGATAATGATTATGTATAATACAACTAGGTCTGACATAATTCTCCTGTCAGACGGCGTAATCAGCATGGATCAATATCTCATTCTATTTTAATCTAGCTTACGACCATACTGAAAGGTCTTAAAATATTTTGCATTCTGTAAAAATGTACGACTTTCTTCAATCTTTAAGATTACGTTGGATAAAAAAAAACAATGTTATAGAAAATCAATGTAGATGCACCTTCCATGTCATACACAGAATCCAAAAGAAGTTTAATCGATAGGGAAAAAAGACAAATCACGCGTAATTCACTTAATCTCAGTTGGCAAGACTTTTAGTGGAAAATTGACAAGTTTCGAGAGGAATAACGGCGACTCGAAATCCCAGCGACCTTGTTCTAACGACACCTGGTGCGTTAAGTCTAAGCTTTAAATGCCCCGTAGCGGTTTTCTCACTTTCCCAAAATCACCATTTTGATTTTTGACCAACCGTGCAGAACGCAATATCTCAAAGCGCGCTGGTGTTAATGCCTCTAATATTTATGTTACCGTTCGCCAGGAGATGCGCCATTGGTGGATTTTAATACTAATTCGGCGCAGTAACTTGTGAGTAAACTTTTGTGTGGGCGTCGTTCTCGTAATTGGGTTTATTCCGTATAATAAAATTCATTCGTTTGTTCTACCCAC
This sequence comes from Halesus radiatus, assembly GCA_022606495.2. Taxonomy (NCBI): domain Eukaryota; kingdom Metazoa; phylum Arthropoda; class Insecta; order Trichoptera; family Limnephilidae; genus Halesus; species Halesus radiatus. The sequence goes on along the minus strand of JAHDVE020001125.1, from coordinate 10,462 downwards.
TTACTTGTGCGAACACCAGAATGTTTTACTTGATAAAAAACACCAATCAAGTTATAGTCAAAGATAGTGAGATCTTGTATTATATGATATTACTTTTTCCGTGACATATTGGGGCTCCAATTAACGATCCAAACAAATTTCATTTTTTTATCGTAAGCCTTTTTAGTTAAACCTATCCTATCCAGCAATTCTAGAATTGTTAAAATACTCTCAAATTTATCGGAACTTAGTCATTGCCCTCCGATTAGTGTCAAATGTCGTCAATATTTATTTATTTCATATCAACGGTATAAAAAGCTATCAGAAAACCTAAACTAACCTTACCGAATTAGCATTTTTCTATAAAAAGGTAGGATAGATATTGTATTTTAATTTTTTTTGTGTCCAGTACCAGGAAACATTTCTCCCTCTTCCTGTGTCAACTGTGGTTAGAGGAGCATAAATGTAAAGATAATCTTCACTACCCCGTGAGCGGGGTGCCTATTGCTACTGTAGGGCTTTTATTTAATTTATTTCAAAGAATTACAAACTGTGTTTTATGTACTAGCGGCATTTGCTAATAGCAATCTTATATTTAAGCCCACTCACTAAGGTAATGGAGGGTATAAGATGTTATTTGGCCGGAGATGGAGAGGTCGGAGCTGGAAATCCAACAGACGTAGATAGAGGAATTCTAATTCGATTCTAATTTGAAGTAAAATGTTTTGGCTAAATCTATTATTTGTTTTCGGAGTGGAGGAATTTGATAAATATAGGATAAACAATAATTACATGTCACAAGCATAAAAGTATAGCACAAATAATTTTAAAATATAACTATTAAATGTGGCATTGGGTCCAATAATGACATCAGAGAGTATATAAAGAATAAAAGTTCATGAAGGATATAAAAGTAAAAGATGTGCGTACATATAAAACATATAGTAAAACTTAAACTTAAAATATATAAACGGTTAAATTATTATTGATTGAAACGATATGATAGTATAGCCTTCTTGTACCTTCCATGCAGTTAAATAGATCCGCTATATCTGCGTATCTATTACTAACTTCATGTAGTCTAGGTACAAGCGAGTGTTTGTAATGCTCAGTCCTGGTGTTGTTACATCTAAAAGGATTTTGGAACGATTAGCTCTCGTAGGTATATTACATTGAATGAGGTTAATTAAATCAGGACGGTCTATACTACCATCAGGTCGGAAATAATTCTTCGATCTGAGAGATTTAGTAAATTTAATTCTTTTGTCAAGTAATTATAGTTAATGCTTTCAATGGGAATACCGAGTTTATAATTAATGTTTCTTAGAAATTTATGTTGAATTTTTTCGACTGAATCTGAATGTATTTTAAAATGAAGGGACCAGATCGAGGAGTTATATTCAAGTTGACTACGAACTAAAGATGTATACAAAGTTTTCAAGGTTGAAATATTCCTAAATCAAAACAAAAAATGTATTTCTCTTCAAATTCTACCTAATTTAATTATCAAAACTAAAACATTAAAATAAAACGAATCAATACACATCAATACTTGTACCACATTTAACACATCCACGTGAACACCTCAGCACAGGTTCTCCTAGTGAGTAATTTAATTATCAAAACTAAAACATTAAAATAAAACGAATCAATACACATCAATACTTGTACCACATTTAACACATCCACGTGAACACCTCAGCACAGGTTCTCCTAGTGAGTAATTTAATTATCAAAACTAAAACATTAAAATAAAACGAATCAATACACATCAATACTTGTACCACATTTAACACATCCACGTGAACACATCAGCACAGGTTCTCCTAGTGAGTAATTTAATTATCAAAACTAAAACATTAAAATAAAACGAATCAATACACATCAATACTTGTACCACATTTAACACATCCACGTGAACACCTCAGCACAGGTTCTCCTAGTGAGTAATTTAATTATCAAAACTAAAACATTAAAATAAAACGAATCAATACACATCAATACTTGTACCACATTTAACACATCCACGTGAACACCTCAGCACAGGTTCTCCTAGTGAGTAATTTAATTATCAAAACTAAAACATTAAAATAAAACGAATCAATACACATCAATACTTGTACCACATTTAACACATCCACGTGAACACCTCAGCACAGGTTCTCCTAGTGAGTAATTTAATTATCAAAACTAAAACATTAAAATAAAACGAATCAATACACATCAATACTTGTACCACATTTAACACATCCACGTGAACACCTCAGCACAGGTTCTCCTAGTGAGTAATTTAATTATCAAAACTAAAACATTAAAATAAAACGAATCAATACACATCAATACTTGTACCACATTTAACACATCCACGTGAACACATCAGCACAGGTTCTCCTAGTGAGTAATTTAATTATCAAAACTAAAACATTAAAATAAAACGAATCAATACACATCAATACTTGTACCACATTTAACACATCCACGTGAACACCTCAGCACAGGTTCTCCTAGTGAGTAATTTAATTATCAAAACTAAAACATTAAAATAAAACGAATCAATACACATCAATACTTGTACCACATTTAACACATCCACGTGAACACATCAGCACAGGTTCTCCTAGTGAGTAATTTAATTATCAAAACTAAAACATTAAAATAAAACGAATCAATACACATCAATACTTGTACCACATTTAACACATCCACGTGAACACCTCAGCACAGGTTCTCCTAGTGAGTAAACATTAAAATTATCAAAACTAAAACATTAAAATAAAACGAATCAATACACATCAATACTTGTACCACATTTAACACATCCACGTGAACACCTCAGCACAGGTTCTCCTAGTGAGTAATTTAATTATCAAAACTAAAACATTAAAATAAAACGAATCAATACACATCAATACTTGTACCACATTTAACACATCCACGTGAACACCTCAGCACAGGTTCTCCTAGTGAGTAATTTAATTATCAAAACTAAAACATTAAAATAAAACGAATCAATACACATCAATACTTGTACCACATTTAACACATCCACGTGAACACCTCAGCACAGGTTCTCCTAGTGAGTAATTTAATTATCAAAACTAAAACATTAAAATAAAACGAATCAATACACATCAATACTTGTACCACATTTAACACATCCACGTGAACACCTCAGCACAGGGTCTCCTAGTGAGTAATTTAATTATCAAAACTAAAACATTAAAATAAAACGAATCAATACACATCAATACTTGTACCACATTTAACACATCCACGTGAACACCTCAGCACAGGTTCTCCTAGTGAGGTGGTCACGACACACGTAACACTCCATTCACAGTATCACCTCTTCAAAACTCCACATTATAAAACACCATACAAAGCACCTTTATTATATTTAAAATGTATATATTATGTAAAATGGTGGTGCATATAAATGAATAAATGAAGCATGCCGTGTGTGCCAACACATATGTGTAGTAGTTCATCCTCTGGCCTACTCCTACAGTGAAACGACGTGACGGTTAGTTAGTTTAATTTACATCAAAATACAGTTCATTCGTTCGTTAGTTCCACCTTTAGTCGACTGCAAGGTTAAGTGTGTCAGGCTGTAAGTCGATCGCTTGACTCCTAATGTTCAATCTCTTCTTTCAAATAATGTTTTATGTTGGGGTTCATGTTACAAGACTACCCTAGAGTCCTCAAATGTTGCTCAAAAATTAATTTTAAAAATAATGTTTTTAGATTCATCACACTTATTATATAGTGAAAGTAAAATTATGATAGTAAGGCAATTGTATATAATACAGGTTCTGTGATTTATTTTAACAACGTTAATACTGCCATAAGGTTACAACAAGAGCGTAATACTAGAATGGGTTCTTCTCTAATGTATCAGTCGGCAAATAACGGCACATCATTTGGACAAAGAAGTTTTTCTTAAAAAGCTCCTTTGCCATAATATAGGCTTAGTGACAACATTAAAACCATAGACTAGAAAAATTTAATTTTAAAAATGGACAAAAAGTCTATGTTAGCTGAGAGTGGTGATTTCGCTTTATCCATGTTATCCCTTATGTTGTATTTAATGTTGAAACCGTATGTATGCTCGATATTATTATTATTATTTACTTACTATTACTTACTTATTACTATTTTTTTTTACTTATATTTATTTATTTACTTATTACTATTTACATAATTTTATTTGTTTTACTATTACTTACTTATTACTATTTTTTTTACTTATTTTATTTATTTACTTATTACTATTTACATAATTTTATTTGTTTCACTCAAATTGTAAAGCCGCTCATCTCAACACAGGACTGTCCCTAGTGAGATGAGTGTATAATGTTTTTTTTTAATTTAAGAATAAAAAATAAAAATATTGTGCAAGTCGATCTCCATGAGAACGAGTATGAGCACCCCAGATCTACAATATTCCCAAAGATAACACAGGCCCAGAGAGAAGTGATTTCCCCCAGGGGCTATTTTGTAGAGTTACTATCAAAAAACGTTTTTCTGAAAAATCAGTTTGATAGACGATTTAGAAATATGACAAATATTGCTTCAGTCGGAGTAAGGTATCATCGTAGTGATTGTCAATTTCCTTCATCACGTTTGTGGCAAAATATTCTACTGCAACATATCCGCTATAGTCCGCATAAGGCAGTGGTGGGTCATGTACACAATACGCGATTCACATAACATATAACGATCATAGTGCTAATATTTCAAAATAAATATGATCAACGAACCTTTGAATACATTGTACCGTTTATATTTAACAAGTTACCATAAAAATTTAAAAACAATTGCTTTATGATGAAATTCTCACCGATGTTAAAGTGACGTTTGGAAAATAATATTGTGCATTGATGGTTACAAGTATGACGATCTCCTTGGTTGTATAGCTCCTAGATATCTGTTGTATTATGGCTATTTTGCTCTTTCTTACATTGTCTATTGAACAAATATGACGGTCTCCTTGGTTGTATAGCTCCTTGATATCTGCTGTATTTAGGCTATTTTGCTCTATCTTTAATTGTCTATTTAACAAATATGACGGCCTCCTTGGTTGTATAGCTCCTTGATATCTGCTGTATTTAAGCTATTTTTCTCTTTCTTTCATTGTCTATTGAACAAATATGATGGTCTCCTTGATGAGTATATTTCCTTGGTAGCTGCGGGTATCTTTAAAATTATTTAAGTGCTACTATTATATTAAGTCTATCCTCACTGTAACAAAACTGTACTAGTGTTTTTTTATCTTTCAATTTGTTTAATACTATCTGATATTTAGATAATATTATTTAAATCGATACTATGTAATTGGAGTCTAGTATCTATAATGTTAACAAATCTCAAGTGCAATATAAAACATTGGTTGCATCTGGAATCGGACCAAGGACCTCTGAATTATCTGGACAAGTGGAGATTTGATAATATTATCTGATTCAATGATTAAATATTGCAATGAGGTTTATATGATTCAATAAATCGTTCCAATACAATTAATGTTTTCTTTATGTTAATAAAATATTATATTATTTGGTTTTCAATTTACAATAATCTATTGACACAATCAGGAACTCCAGTGAAAAATATAATGGCTTTAAAAGTATATAATATTTTAATAATAATAATATATGGATTACTTCTATAGCGCCGTTTTCGTGGGAAAATCACCTCAAGGGCTCTCATATTCATATAACACCGATTGTGAATGCACACATTAATTATATGTAGAATTTATAAATTGTTATTTAAAAGTGAATAAAAAACCATCTCATAAAAACACATTATTATGTTGGTACCATTGCATTTGAAATGTCTGACGTCACGTGCGCATTCTGTTTTTGGATTAGTGTGAAAAAATTTATTTTTCGATTTTAAATATGTATATTTTTGTTATTTTCGCCAAATTTAAACTTAATTTCGGTGACTATGTAATTTTTGTTCAATATAAGCTATTATTAATGAAAAAAATGGAGTATTTACGAGCAAACCAATTATCAATACGGATATATTATAATAATGTTAATGCTCAATACTATTATTATTATTGGAGTTAAAGTTTCTAAAATGGTACATAATGTTATTACTTGTGTGTAGTTATAGTTTTAAATGAATAGAATATAAAATTATGTACGGTAAAGCTCATCCTTGTTTTCACATTTGACATTCTAACCTTAAAACCGACCGGCCATAAATCTGGAGCATTAAAAAATTGAAACTTTAAAAATTATTTTAACTATGAATACTCACTTTAGAAAAAAAATTAAATATACTGGTATTTAAGTAAAGATACAAAAATATAAATTGGAAAGAAGTACCTTATTGTATCCATGTTATATTGAAAAAAAATTAACACTTGTATATTCCGATGGATCAATAAATCATAAATCAACAGGAAGCGCCGTAAAATGACACAAATCGTAGATTTGACAAGCGATAACATCTGGTTGACAGTTGCAAAAATGTTTTATAAAATAGTCAGCGCTCCGTGAATCCATTGCATGAATCACGCCGTCACATAACTCAATTCAACCAAACGAATAGAACGCTGATTTATAGCTAAGCTTCCGCTTCATGGCACTCGTTCCTACTGATATTTCTACCATACGAGCATCTACACTGCCCTCACGCTCTGGAGCCAATCAAATCTAAAATAACAATGACTTCATCATATTTCTTTATTAATTGAGTTCCAGAGTAGAGATGCGCGGCGGTGTCAGAACTCGAATCGGTATCTTGTACTATCCAAGTAACTGCTCCACAAATGAAACTATCGGTCTATCTGTTGTTTAGTGAAATTAACGAATTTATACAATTTATTTAGATGCGGGCTTCAATCCAAGGACAACACAGACACCGGAGAGTGGACACTGGTATAGTAGAGGATGGAGTGAAGGGGGTGATATGGACGGCTCACACTTCTCAAGCGCTAGCACATGCAATGGGTGCAGGAAAGCAAACAAACAGCTTGGAATTTGTATTAATTGATAAACTAAAGTTTTTAAGACAAGATTTTTGTGCATAGCGCAAAGGGTAACAATTATTTTTATAAACAATAATTATTTATAATTATTGTTTAAAAAAATTATCATTTATCTTTTCTCGGAAGGTTTTTTTTTTCAATTTGGATGAGTGTTTCAGGCTAATAATTATTGTTTATAAAAATAATTGGAATTTATGTATTTGATTATACGCCCATCTGGGCTTTTACATGGATTTTAAAACACAATATAAAGAGTTATCGAAATTTACAAATACATACAGATTCTAAACCATAAAGTGATAAACAATCTTCTTCAAACGTTTAACAGTGACATAATGTAGAAAACCAAAACAATATTATAACACAAATCATTAACATATATTGTAGGATTCATCAAAATGTTGATATAGATGACACTTTACTCTATAAATGGAGTCAGCAAATACATCAACAACATCTCTAAACTTGTTGCCCAGATCATGCATCCTATTGGTTAATGGATTAATCTTTTAATAAGTCAATTCTTTCGGATATATCTTGTAATAAATAAGGGCCCAAATGAAACACTTGGTTCTGCGAAACAAGATGGAAACTCTTACATCGATGTTATTTATTTCCCGCCTCTCGAGATATAGTTAGTGGCTATTGTGTGTCCCGTATCTCGCGCAATGGTACAAATAATCAACTCCACGGGGACTATGATTGAGAATTTTGGAGAAATCCAGCCTGAAGGGCAGATTTCACGTGTATCGGCTGGAGGGCTCTACTCGAGAAATCCTAAAGGCACGACAATATATAAATTAAATGTTTTTATCCTCGGGGAAATCACAATGAACGAAATTCAATTGGGTACAGAATGGATATTTGTAGTACACGTAATTTAGTCGATTGCCCGTTGAATAATAATGTGATGTGTTATTCAGTTTACTGAAGGAACGATTACTTTTAAACTGCAAATTGACCCGCGTGGGGCAAAATAAAAAACCTCCCTAACGATCCTCGCCCGCCCCTCCCTGCTTTCAGCCGGCCTAGCCCCTGACTGCTGGCTGCTGGCTGCTGGCTGCCAGCTGCTGACTTCCGGACCTCTCGTCTCATCTACAAGATTGTTAAAAACTTCTCACAGCACAACTTGTAACTGGCCCAGGTTGCAATTACGCCGCATTCAATGGCGGGGCACATTAATATAATTAACTTAATATTGTAACGTGACGATTATCCAAGTATCACTGAAACTATGATGTCATCATAGCCCTTAATCCTTTATCCCAACTTCAGAACGTTTGTTCCACTTTTTAATAACGAACTACACTGAAAAATATAATGGCTTTATAAATATGTATTCATGTAGGTGACTAAATGCCGATTCTTAAAATGTAACTTTTATTACATCTAATTAATTATACGCACAATTTTAAAAAATCTTTATTTAAAAGTGAATTAAAAATCATCTCATCAAAACACCTTATTATGTTATTACCATTCCATTTGGAACATTAGTTCAGTTAACTTTTTAACAATTAGTTCAGTTAACTTTTATTAAAAAAGAAACACATAAACAATATAAACAAAACAGAACAATTTCCAATTATATGGCATTCAACAATATTAGAAAAGATTGCAAAAAAATGGCAAAAAGATGTTATAATAATTACATAAATTCAGTTGAGAACACGATAATTCATGATGTAAAAAACTTTTGGAAATACACAAAATCATTAAAAATAATGAAGTTGGTATTTCCGGAAATATTCGTTACAGACAAAACAGCTAAAATAAAATTAAAGAAATTGTTAACATGTTTGCAGATTACTTTAAGGACGTGTATGAACCTGAAATTCCAGACGATTTAATTCCGAACTTCACTTCAGATATAAATTTACACTTATCACAAATACACATTGACATTGAAGACGTTATAGCCTGTATTAAATCACTTGAACCCAAAACAAGCTCGGGACCTGATAAAATTCCTTCCATTTTACTTAAGAATTGTGCCCAAAGTTTATCTGTCCCGCTTAATATACTGTTTAACAAATCACTCTCTACTGGATACTTTCCACAAATATGGAAACTTTGCTACCTAACTCCTATATAAAGTGGTGATAAATCCCTTGTAGAAAATTATCGGCCTATCTGCATTCAATCGTCAATACCAAAACTTTTTGAGAAACTGATTCTTAAGAAAATCAGTTTCATTGTAAACTTTTGTATCGCAACCAGTCAACACGGCTTTATCTCTGGCAGATCAACTTTTACTAACCTAACATTATATGAAAATTTCATTTCAAATGCACTTGCCAATAAACAATAAGTTGATTCCATATATACTCTAGTAAGGCGTTTGATAAGGTCTGTCATAAAATTCTCATTAATAAACTTTTGAAACTTGGCATTAATGGGAAACTATTATCCTGGTTTGAGAGTTACTTACTTAGGCGTCAGTTAACTGTCTGTATCAATGATCATTTATCCTACATGTTCGAAGCTACCAGTGGCGTACCCCAGGGTTCGCATCTTGGTCCCATACTTTTTTAATTTATTCATAAACGACGTAACAAACATATTCACCCGTGTTCTCATTTTAATATTTGCTGATGATATGAAGATATATAGAATTATTGATAATATCGAGGACTGTCTGTTACTTCAATCTAATCTTAAAAGCCTTTACGACTGGTGTCTTAAAAACAAATTAACTCTTAATGTAAAAAAATGCCAACTTATGAGATTCCACAGAAAAAAAACCATTGCTGTTTACTTACTTTCTCAATAATCGCACCTTATTATCTGTTGATGAAATCAGAGACCTTGGTATAACCTTTGACACTAAATTAACATTCATTAAACATATTAATAATATAACCAGTAAAGCAATGCAAATGTTAGGATTTGTCTTACGGATTTCGAAGGATTTCAAAAATTTAAGAACTGTCAAATTACTGTACACGTCTCTTGTTAGAAGTCAACTAGAATTTAACTCCAACATTTGGAATCCTTACTACAGCGTACATGAAAATTCCCTTGAGCGAGTCCAACATAAATTTTTACGTTACATTCATTTTAAATTGGGAATACCCATCGAAAACATTAAATACCTCTTTCTGTTACAATTAATGGGACTCGATACATTAAAAGAAAGAAGAATTTGTTCAGACCTATTTTATTTATTTAAAATTGTTAACAACTTGTTGAACTCTCCTGAACTTCTCTCATTAATATGTTTCCATGTACCGGGTCAAACAGTTCGCCACAAATTACCTTATCATTGTAAAAATATAGGATCAAACGCTGAACTCAATTCCATAATGAATCGTCTTCATGTACTTGGTAATAAATATGTTTTGGACGATGCTATAAATATTGAAAGGTTATCAACGTATAAATATTACTGTATTAAAGCTAACTTGTTTTATGTAAAAGCCCTAAATAAATAAATAAATAAATAAATAAATAAATAAATAAATAAATAAATAAATAAAT
>JAHDVE020001124.1:0-127911 GCA_022606495.2 Halesus radiatus | reverse complement strand
AAGGGATTGAATTTTGGAGTTAAAAACACCAGTATGCATTATAATCTGTCCGTTCTACTAATTTACAAGGTATTATAAAATATTTACTACTGGCTGTCAAAAGTAAAATAATAACATTTAATTTCCTTCCTTATTGTGCAAAGTTCTTCCGACCCGCAAAGTGGCCGATAGGGGGCCATCTCGATGACACTCATCAAACTTAGCACGCCTTCGTTAGTGCTGGACACAAAATTCAACATCGTTTGGCCCACGTTATTTAATTTCACTGTCAGGGGGATTGTGTCGTTTTGGTTTTTCGTATGAAGTATTTTCTTGGGCCGTAAACCAATTTGTGCGGAATACATTTAGCGTATCACCTGTCGGAATATCGCATTGCTCTTCGACTGTAGTATTTGGTCGCATGGATTTTAAACGTGGAATTTTAACGGCGCGCTGTTTATAATGTGCTTCATTTTAATACAAGTTAATCTTATTTTCTCATATTTTCTACGGGAGTTCACTGCGCAATTGCTCTTTAGAGAAAACTGCAACTTCTCCCTCAACAGGCCTCTCCCGATTTGACCAACCACGCAGCTGGTTGGCAGACGCATCCGTCGCCAAGACCCGAACACACCTTACCCCATGAACCCGGGCACTAAACGTAGCGAACCACTTGGGTTGACCTATGGCAGAGGTGTTGGTTATCAAGTGAATGGTTCCTGGGACAGCAGCACCCATACCTGCCTACCAAATCGTTGCAACTCGAGTGTGGTAAATTATGATGAAAACAAAACACGAGTGTTGAGCAAAATAGTAATAATATATTTAAAAATCATAATAAACGTATTTCGTTTTATGGCGGGTGTTGGAGTGAGCTAAAACACTCGTTTCAAATGTAGACTATTGCAGCAGCTGCCGGAAAGTATCGTTAAATCTAATGGGAACTATTCACACAGGTGATTGATGGGTGTTGCTCGGTTCTTGATTCTTGTGTTGAATTGGCGCGTTTACTGGTAGCATATCAAACAACATTAACCTGGATTCTGGATAGAAGGAAGGTGTAATAAGTATTTTATTCGTGGAAAATAGAAACATGGGAAATGGGTCATGTACCATTATGAAAATACGTGCGCAACTCATGTAGCCAACGTCGTTAACCCATACTGCTACGCACAGTTTCCAGTGTTTCTACCTACACACCAAACGCATAACTTTTATTGCATAGCCGCATTGATAATCCGTGCAGTTTGTTCGTCGCTCGGCGACTGACGGCTCGCTTTCATGTCATATCTGTTCTTGTTTCTAATACTCGTATATATGTGTATGTCATAATCGAATTTTGTTTACCTTGGCTCAATATGAACATAATTTACGAAAAAATGTGTTATAGTACGACCAAAAGTGTGAAATTATTTAAGGAAATCGCCACCTATAAATGCGCGAGTAATTAATTTACCAGAGGTCTGCGTAATGTTCGTAATTAGTAAAATTTTATTTGTAAAGACAGATTATGTTCATATTTGAATACATGTGTTATATTTTAAGTTAGGCCACTCTCTGACGGTCCGGTAGGGAATCAACATAAACCTCATGCGTGATATCGACAGGGCACTGCGCCATGCATTTCAATGGGCGCTAGCCCACGACTCGGCGGGGAAGCGGGAGCGGCGCGACGTACTTCTGTTATACCACAAGCGGTACAACATTTCAGTAGCTTCTCGGTAAACACGCTTCTTGTATGTCTATTATATATGGACTGCGTTTCGATCGTTTACGCGCCATTTATTCTTCAAGAGTTCAAACATGCAGCGGGATATGAATTTTCGGCTGACAATGGTGGTAGAGAAATATGCATATAACTATAAATTTCCGGCATATGCAGTAAAGGGGATAACGGAGAAAGCTTGGTGTGCAATAGGAGGACTTCTTATGTGTGGAGTAACGTGCTGGACCAGTTTGTTTTTTTTTTTGACATTCGGTATATTTGCCGGAATTCGACAGAACCTCCGGACAGTTCCCTGGCAGCAGAAAATAACCTACAATGAATGTTACGTTCGATGTAGTGGTGGATCCAAAACCTCCTCCTTTTTGTCTCGTTCGAATGAATAAATAGCATACTAGAGCCTCGTCTTCACTTGATTCACTCGACATTTTTCGATTTTGACTTTACAAATCCAATAACATCCAGCGGTAAATGTGATAACAGAAATCTGTAATACCGACAGCTGGCGGCTACAAATCACTGCAGACGGGTGTCGATGGAGGAAATATCGCGAAACATTTCCTGCATTTTTGCTGCGCCCGGTTTATGTCAATTCCTTACCGGACCGTCAGAGAGCAGCCTTAAATAAATAAATACTGTCCAGTCACATTAGCTGACGTGGAGCGGCCGTTTTCGACAAAAGCCAAAGATTTTATCTCTGAAAACGTTGATAAAGACCTCTAATATGTACTTGACCTAAAAATCATAGAAAAATTGTTTCACTTTTCTATTAATTTTAAAAGAATCAAGGTTTTATGTGCTTATATTTGAATTTTTAAACCATATGTCAAGGTTTTTTAATGCATAATATTAAACCTACATCGCTGTACATTTGATAGCTGGTTGCTGATTGGAATTGAGAAAACATTCGCAACATATTAAAAGAAAACACTGCGAAAAAAAATTGTAGCAGTGCCGTAAATAAAGGACCTAACCCCAACAAAAGTCAGGGTTACTCCATATTTGATCTTTTGAGCCGTATAATCCAATTACAATAATTAATTAAATAATCTGTATAGCACTGTTCTTGACTCCATCTAATTATGTACCTACAAACCGATACTGAAACGATCTGAAGGTCACTTCAGATTAACACTGTTTTATTGGATAGTTTATGCTCTGGTATGATACGGTTTTGCACGCAGAGGATACAATATTAAAAGCACTGCGCTTTGCATGATTGTGAATTTGCTCTTTTATCCTTCATTATCATTGATTTCTTACATTTATTACAAGATTAGTGGCAAAACACGAGTTGGTATTTATTTAAGTTAAATTTTCAATATTTATAATTTTGCTGTTCAATTTTGGAATTGGTGATTTTTCGGTTAATAAAATAAAATTAAAAGCTTAAAAAACCTACTTAGTTGTATAGTAGGTACCTACCGTATAAAAGCTATCAATTTTCATGAGAAAAAAATAATCGTGAATTTAATTTAATTTATAAGTTTTCAGCCCCATCGTGCGTCAACCAAACAAGAAAACTCTGATTACTGATTACATGAAAATTTTGAGTTTGCGATAATGCGATTTAAATACTAACCATAAAATTAAGCGAAGTTCTTAAAAAATAAACCATATTTTACAGCCTACTGATTCCCATGGAGTCAGACCGTCTCTGTTTCAAATTCATTATCCTTTGGCGTATTCCATCAATGCTATTTACAATTTTAATTGATTTAATCGTTGCCTAATAAATTCCAATCAGTTATAGAGTCCAGTTATATTTCACGCAGCACGCTATGAAATGGTAAACACTTTCAGATAAATTAAATTTATCGTGCTGTTATTAGATGCGAAAATTTTCATGTTATTCAATCTGTCGGGTGTTGAATAAATAATTCCCCATTCTTTGCATATTCAATCAATTGCAATTCTGACATCGAAATTTTAATTCAAACAATAATTACTAACTAACTAACATAACGTCGTTTCCCGGTGGGTAGGCAGAGATGGTGGCACGTGCACTTTAATTCATTCGCATATCGTCTCATACTAATTCTTCAGTCACTTATGTTTTTAGGTTTTCACGGCCAAAAGTATTTTCTTGAATAGTTTGAGGGATATCATATCATCATCCGGGCATATGTGCAGATTGTGGTGCAGTGTGTATTTATGTATGTAGGAATGATACCGTGTTGCGCGCGTTAACCCCTTAGGGCCGGTATTTTAGTATAATAATAAGTTCTTTATTCCAGAAGGTATGCAGGGGTAGTGCAATGCAATACGTTCCATAAGTGTACATAATACAAACAAAACAATAACAATAGGTACCTAAAATAAGAGGAAGAAAAAAAAGAAAAGAAAAACATAGAAAAAGATTACTCTGTAAAATATGCAATATAAGTTAATAAGTTAATAAGAGAGAAAAGAAAAATGAACAAGTTTATGGTGAATATTTGATGGTTTCCCGTACGGCCATCAAGGGAGACTCTCAATGTAGTCGTAGCAGTATTGATGGTATTCTTGGATTGGCGTACTCTGCACCATGGGCTTCTCATGCGGTGGCGGAGAATTATTATTCTTAGTGTACTTATTGTGGTTTTCGGCGTTGAGTTTTTGTGTAGCCGTCAAGCACTGGACACCAAGAACTATTAAGCCTGGCCCCGTCGTCCATGTCAAAATCAATGGGGTTTTCGTGGATTTCAATTGCTTCGATAATTATCTCAGCTCGATGCAACTTGGGTCTTCCCAATATTTCGGGAACAGTCACTGGTTTATTAATATTTATATTAATTCCTCACAGCGATAAATCGACACACTTTTAAAAACTTATTAAAAGTTTGAAAATAAAAGTCTAATCAATCCTAACCCCGAAAACCAATAATTTTTTTGTATGATTTTGTATCACTTTTCAAAAGCGTGCCAAATTGTCCAGTTATCGAATAATCTGACAATGCTAGAAAAACTCCAACTTTCATCATTATAAACGGAAAATGTCGCTTGTGTAATGATGGAGGAAGCTAGCAGACGAATTGAATTCAATATACCCTTATGCGAACCCGAAGTATTTGTCCAGTCAGCTACTAACCATGTATCTATTTTAGTATTTCTCATCGTCACAGAGAAAATTTTTACATAGTATTTTTTGCTCTCTCCGTTCATTTACCAAAATAAAATTAAAATAATTTCTTTTCCAAACGAATGCTTGCAAATTTACATGCAATTGATGTAACAGATAAAATAAAAATATCCCGAGATATTCGAGGTGCCAAAAACTTGGCATGTAAAGAGGAACAAATAAAAAAGTTGATTTGTCGTCTGTTATTTTTAAACTAGAAAATTAACCGAAGCACTTACTTACGTAACGATAATGCTTTTAAAACTAACGTCTTTGAATGATTCTACTTTCTTATAAAATTTGTTTTGAAGAAAGTAAAAAAAAAAGTCTACCGGAGGTGTTGGCATAGAGGATTCACAAATCGGTCTTGGCAAACTCATCTGTTGGTCTTGCCATGCCTTCCTCAGGTGTCCCCGACTTCTTCTAACATTCAATTTCGCATCATATATTCTCCTGGCACTCCTATCTTTGTTCATCTGCTCCGCATATCCAAACCATATAAGCGTCCCTTTCTTAATCTTTTTCACTACGCTTTCTTAAGCCGCGCATTCTTTTCGGATCTCCACATTTGTAAGACGAGTAAACAAGGTTTTATCAGACATACGCCTCGGGCAGTGGCGTGCAGTCCACAGGCAGAAAAACTGTGCCTACCCTAGGAAAAACGAACCATAAAACCAAAAAAAGTTATTGAAAAAATACTACGAATTTCTGGTGGATAAGTATTTTTTCCACGATTTTGGTATGAAACTAATAGGTCATTTATTCAGTTGGTCACAACAATCAGTGGAAGATGCTAATAAAATAGCCATTTTCAAATACACAATGCATAATAATTTATACCCTAGGTAGGAAGAGAGAACGGACCGCCAAACAACTCGATCTTCGCATACACTTCTTGCTTCATTCACATTCATGCATCGTCTCATACATTCTCTTCTATTATTTCGACTTCTGACATGGCCCGACTCAAGTATTTGATTCACTTGATCGTGCCATAGCGTCCCCGGCTTCTTCTTCCATTCACATTCGCATCATACATTCTTTTTACACTCCTTTCTTCGTCCATTCGCTCCGGATGCCCAAACCATCTAAGCGTCCCTTTCTTAATCATTACCCTTACATCAGCCTTGCATTCTTTACGAATTTCAATATTTTTCACACGATCATACATGGTTTTACAGCACATTCGTCTCAGAGATCTCATTTCTACAGCATTCAGTTAACTTGCATCCTTCCTCTGTCAATTCCATGCCTCACTGCCATACATTCGGGTTGGTATCACCACTCCATTGTGGACTACTAGCTTCGCTTCTTTGGACAACTTTTTGTTAGCGCCAACCGCGTTCAGTCCTCCGTTAATGGAGTTTCCTGCATTCACCCTTCTTTCAATATCCCTACCAGTCTTTCCATCTCTCGTAAACATACTTCCCAAATATACAAACTCATCGACCTACTCCAAGTATTCGTCATTTACAACTATATTGCACACTGTTTTCGTACTCACTCTTTCAAACACCATGACTTTTGACTAACTTACTTAATTAATAAATCAATACGAAACTGTGGAATTCGCTCGCGTCCTAACTATTTCTCATAGATAAACATGAATAGCAGATGAATAAACATTTAAAGAGATCAAAAATCAAATTAATAATCGTTTTTCACAGAAAAGTCAAAAAGAAAGGCGCACAATGTTTGAAGGAATTATAATTTTGAATTGTTTTGTAATTGAATTTGACATTTCGTTAATATCTTTTATTTTTTTATAATTTACGAGATACGAGTATATTCAGAGGTCACAACGAACCTACTCATGGTATACCTTTAAATATATATTTCAGAATCCAATGTTTCCATATATGGCATCTCGAAAAGTACACCGGTTTTTCCTACCAACAAATGATGGGTACCTAATTTCTGTGGTTAAATGTCTACCAAATAATAAAATACTTGATTGAATATGACTAATTATCTAATTAATTAATACTGACTTATTCACCATGTGTAATAACATAGTTTTAATATTGTTTTATTCTTTGTTTCAGAATTGCAGAATGTGAATGAACGCGGTTGAAAAATATTTAAAATACAACTCATCGACATTTTTAACATAACTAAATAATTTTATCATTTCATTGGTAAAAGTGTTTTTAACCGATTTTTGTGATAAAATCGTATTCCCCCGATTCATTATGTGATATAACCGTGTTCAGCCGTTTCGTTTTGTGATAAAAACGTATTAAACCGATTCGTTTTGTGATAAAAGCGTATTCAATCGGTTTTTAAATCCGAGAATGAATGCAAAGTGTTTAATAGTTGAATAATATCGGTGATAGGTGATAAAGTTATAAAAAATGAATATAGAAAAGATGGTGGAAGACGAGGTGAGAAGACCGCCGGGCCAGAAGCACTACAAGTCACAAGTAAGTCATTATTTAATTTATTTCAAGTAATATTAAGAAAGGTACTCTTGTAAATAATTGTTAACGGTCAGCATCCAGAAACACACACTTTGCGGGTTGCTATCTCAAGAAATATTACGAATTATTAATTTATAATTTCTATACGTGTAATTAGAAAAATATACAAGGTTTTAAAATACAATAATCCTCAAATTGTAATCTTTTTAATTATATTTGAAATACGGACTAGAATTTTATGTAAAACGTTCTAAATTACTTTCACTGGTTTTTAAACTGCACCTATTTTCAGACATTTTGAGATTTGTTTCATAGAATTTAAAAATTGCAGTTTGAGGATTTTTGTCTTTTGAAACCTTTGCATTTTCCCAACTACCCGTTTAGAATTTACAGATAAATCATTTGTGGTATTGCTTCATTTAGCAACCTGCAAAGTGATGTTTAGGACCATTTTTGAGTGACTCTTAACAAAATTATATGCGAATAGCGCGGAACAGTCCTATCTGTCCGGAGTCAGTGGTATTCCAATTTTAGGTGAAGGAGATGAAGAAGAAGAAGGCTTGGAATTACCCGACTCTTCAGATCTGGTCATCAAATACAGCTAAAACCATTTCAAGCAACGTTTCTATTCTGAATTATGATCTTTAACTAGGGCGATACTTATAGAATCTACCATTCTAAATTACCGGTGAATGTATGACGATGTGATGGTTAAAAAACAGTTTTCACAAAAATTGTCTATTTTTATTGGATATCCGATTCCAAATTTCTACATTCAATCCCACGAACAAATTCGTGAGGAATTTTCAATGTGGTGATAGAATTTGATTCCATTTGCCGTTGAAATAAGCTCACGGACATTCCATTCGCATTAATCCCGACTATTACTTCGCCTACCACCACCACCATTCTCAAACCCAATGTCTTACGCCTTGGACTAGATCCATAGTTCTAAGATACCACGGAGATCACTATAAGTGCTTACCATCCCCAAATGTTTGTTGTGAACGTATGTCCAAGAGTATGAAAGAGATGGCATAACTTATGGAAGTATATAAGCGAATGACAGGTTTTCTCATCCTTCTTGATACCCCTTCATACCCCGTAACACAACAATACTAATATTTATACCAAACCACCAACATCACCATTCAGAATTGAAACGTTGCTTGAAATGGCTTTCAGCCGTGTTTGATGACCAGATCTGAATAGCCATGTATTTCCCCATCTTCCTCTTTCCCTTCTCCTTCCCCTCCCCAATACCTTCAGCCTCACAACATTCCACAATTGGGGATGCCATAATCTCACTGGCTCCGGACGGTTGGGAGCAGTTGAGACTCTTCTGCGGTATTCATGTAAAAAAAACATTGAGTTTGATTCCATCACCACACAAACCCAGGTATTTATTGGAGACTCAACGCAATGATAACCTTGGCGAATTATCACAATTTTTAACTTTTTCAGGTCATTGAAACTTTTTAGTTTTAACACTCGTTTTTGTACATTCACAGCTATTTAAATGTCTACACTTTTGTGTTTCCTCTCTCGTATAACATGGGTTTCTTCTAATCTCAGATTCGTTCCCCCCTCTGCTGAAGAAGACCTTAAAACTTTCCTCTTTACTTTCTCCGTCCCCTCCACTTCTGCCCAAATGGGAAAAATTATAGTTCCACTATTTTACTAAGTATGTCTACGTCTTGTTAAAGCATCTAATGATCAGTATCAGTCCCAATGTCACCATATAAATTAAGGTCATCAACAAAAATACCATAACCAAACTAATAATATTTGGATGATTTGTGTAGCTCCATTCTCAGTGAAAAATTCACCTCAAGGGCGCTTTATGGATTAATAGATATGGTCTGTCTTATTACTGAAAGTATTGTAATATAATGATAATAATAAGAATTAATTTCTGTATATTTTTGAAGGTTCA
Organism: Halesus radiatus; assembly: GCA_022606495.2. Classification (NCBI taxonomy): domain Eukaryota; kingdom Metazoa; phylum Arthropoda; class Insecta; order Trichoptera; family Limnephilidae; genus Halesus; species Halesus radiatus. The sequence goes on along the minus strand of JAHDVE020001124.1, from coordinate 118,753 downwards.
CCTCAAGTGCGCTTTACACTAACTAACCTAACCTTATATAATTAATGTATAATGTTACTTAGAGCTAATGTCAGTGATAATTATAAAAAAACAATAGAGGACCAACATTGGATCCCTGTGGTACTCTGATTTTGCAACTGTGGAAGATCATCAGCTGCGTTCTATTTGCCAGATAAGATTTCAATAGTCATATAAAAATCACCTGTAGTTTACCTAACTCTACCTGTGCCGGGCTCTTGTGCGAAATTAAAAACTTCTATTTTTATAATTTCTATCGCTGAACTGCGATATTTGTCTAGAATGTATAGCTAATGGAATTCCCGTTCGTTCTAACAGCTGTTCTACAAATGCGTAGGTACCATATATACACACATATCCCAACATAGCGACCATTCCCAAATAAATTGTTTCCCAAATATTCAAACTCAAATAGTTTTTAGTAATTTACAAAGACCTAATCGTAAGAATTTCTCCACTTGGTAATTAAAATTCGAAAATAATCATTTAAATGTTCACGAGACAGTTAAAAGTCTCGAAGAATTGGTTAAAAAACTATGTTTATTTTGTATTGTCGCGGAAGAATTTTGTGTTACCGTTAAAATCGTGTGTTTATTTTGTAATGATGGAGAAGAATTTTGTGTAAAAATTCATTAGCGTCACACAGAGGTATGGTGAGAAGTACTATGGTCTTACCGCTAAGAGCTATGTTGTCACCAATCTTTTTATTACATACGTTATTTATGAGACAGAGGGAATTGTCACAGAATATCAGAGGTACGCCTAAGTAAAAAATTATATTAGTCGTACTTGACAAATGACAAAATGTTTAGTCAAATCGCTAATGTTCAATTTATAAGAAATTGGAAATTAAAATGGTTTCAATAAACTAAGGGGTTAAAACTTGCTACACATTTTTATTAACGGGGAGAGGGACGTCGGAGAGTTATTATTTATTAATTCAAAATAATGATAATATTATTGTGCAATACGATAAACACGGTGTTTTTAAAAAGAAAAATATTAATTACGTTTTTTATTTATTTGCATGGGCTTAGCGAAAGCAAAACAGATAAAACGCTGAATTATGCAGAAAGCGTAATACTGATTCTAATCAAAGCAAAAATGCATTTAATATTTGTTTTTATTCCCCGCACAGCTGCATAAAACAAGCCGATTATCTTTATTTAATGATGTATTTACAAAACGACAACTGTAAAAATGATTGTTAATCTGTTTTTGAACACGCGGGAATGCTAAAGCCCTCTGGAAGCTCAGTAAAACTCCATTTTATGAGCTTTTATTTTAATTTGTATTCGACTCGGCTACAATAATCCGATTTAACTGCAGTTTAACGACGCTGGGGAGCGACCGGCAAAATGCCTAATTAGAAACAATGGAAAGGACGTGATCAAAATGCGCTTTGAAATCGTAGAATTGAGGATCAGTGAGCCATGGAACTGATAGAGGAAGGATGAAAGTAAACTGAATGCTGTATAAATGAGATCTTTGAGGCGAACGTATGGTAAAACCATGCATGGTCGTACGAAAAATGTTGAGATTCACAAAGAATGCAATGAGTAAGATTAAGGAAAGGACGCTTAGATGGTTTGGGCATTTAATGGAAGATGCTCTGAGGAACTAGCCTTATTGACCCCTTTGGCACCGGTGCATAGTCGGGAAACATGCCAAACGCACGCCCAACATTTTCACACGGTTGACATTTGTCGCATGAGAACGGGTCGCTTCTACGACTCGTTCTTTGTTCAACAGCTCGGCTGTGGAATGATCTGTCGGCCTCTGTGTTTCCTCTATTCTATAACATGAGTCTCTCCAAGGCCCAAGTTCACTCCTTCCTTTCTTCTAAAAGACCCCCCACACAGCATCCCCAAAGATGATATAGGTCTTGAGGGAAATTATTTCCCTCGAGGCCTCCTGTGTGGAGTTACTGTGAAAAAACACACGATTTTCCATTACTTCTCATTGCATCGCTATAAACAAATTTTAAAAAGTGCACTTTTATACACCCACAGCAATAAGTACACAAGTAAAGAGAATATAAATTTAATCGCCTTTAGTTAAAGCATCCATAGATTATCATCTTGTTGAAACCGTAATATTCTCAAGTCATGTAATCAATTATTGTTCACCTTTACGACAAGGAGAGCAAACCTCTTCCATGTTTCGCTTAAGTATAATTTATTTAAACCAGTATCTCTAAAGCTTGTAGGCAGGACTTAATCTTTAAGAGCAGAGTTAAAGCTTGCAACAATGAAATTGTAATAGCCTTTCGCCATGGCGATACTAGATTATCATCAACACTGGACAAAATGCTTTTCTGCACAACTTATTCATTGATTTCCTTAAACCCTATCATTGTTTTTTCTCATATTTAATAATAATATAAACGCATACATTTGTTTTAAACCTCTTCAATTTAGTATAATAATCGACCGGTTTCGGAAGTACCCTTCCTTTGTCAGGAATATATTAAGACTAAATTAAAATACAAAATAATGATAGACATACATTAATATTTAGGTTTTTTTTTTTTTTACAGTAACTCCACACAGGAGACCAAGGAGGAAACAATTTCCCTCAAGGCCTATATCATCTTTGGGGATGCTGTGTGGAGGATCTTTTAGAGGATAGGAAGGAGTGAACTTGGGTCTTGAAGAGACCCATGTTATAGGATGGAGAAAACACAGAGGCCGGCAGATCATTCCACAGCCGAGCTGTTGAACACAAGAACGAGTCGTAGAAGCGACCCGTTCTCATGTGACAAATGTCAACCGTGTGCAAATGTTGAGTGCGCGTTTGGCGTGTTTCCTGACTATGCACCGGTGCCGAAGCGATCAATGACCCTAGTTTCCCAGAGCATCTTCCATTAAAATACCGGTAGAACAAGGACAGCATTCCCACCCGACGTCTGTGCTCCAAAGATTGCAACCCATTTGTTAAGATAGGCGAATCTATCAAACGGACCGCCTGTTTCTGCACAGAGTCAAGGTTTTTTTTCAGATATTTTGGGACTCCTGACCAGAGGTGGCTGCCAAATTCTACAATGGGGCGCACTTGCGATTTGTACAGGGTCAGCAGTTGTGTACTATTAAAGTATCTGCGGGCTCTGTACAATACGCCCAGCTTCTGAGAGGCTAACTTTACTCGGGTTTCGATGGAGACCCCATACCTGAGCTGATCACTTAAGGTTACACCAAGCATATCAATGGAGGGCTTCTTGGGAAGATTGCTTCCATTAAAGGAGACTAGATTGTCATTTCGATCCCTTTTAGACGTAATCAGACATGATTGGGTCTTTGAAACATTAAATTCGACGAGGTTATTCTTACCCCAAGAGGAGACCCTCTCGAGGTAACCGTCCATCCTTTGCTTCAAAGCCCTCTGAGCCGTTGGAATTTGTGTGCCTTTTGGGGGCTTATCAAACAAAAAGCAATCATGTACTGTACTGTCATCCGCTTAACAATGGATTGGTGCACATGTCAAGAGGTCATTGATGTGCAACAAAAACAATGTCGGAGACAGAACCGATCCTTGTGGGACGCCAGCATTTATTGAATGCGAGGAAGAGATGAAACCATCAGCAACCATCTGAATCGATCTCTCCCTCAAAAAGTCGGCAATCCACGTACACAAGGAAACGGGAAGTCCGTAAGAAGGCAGTTTGTTGACAAGTCCTCGGTGCCAAACCCGGTCAAAGGCCTTAGAAATGTCCAGTGAGACCGTTTGAGTCTCACCATAACGTTCCAGGCACCGTCCCCAAACATGCGTCACATACGCGAGAAGATCACCGCACGAGCGGTTCCGCCGGAATCCATACTGGCGGTCGTTAATGATTTTGTTCTTCTCGAGGTATGTAAGAAGTTTGTCGTTGATCACACGTTCCATCACCTTGGACAGAACTGATGTGATCGCTATGGGGGTAGTTGGCCGGGTTGGAGCGGTCACCTTTCTTAGGTATAGGATGAATGACCGCTTTTTTCCAACCAGAGGGCACAGAGCCACATTTCAGGGACATTTTAAAGAGCTTTGTTAAAACTGGAGCGATTTCTGCAGCACACCTCTGCAATACCAGGGCAGGTATTCCGTCAGGCCCACTAGCTTTATTAACATCGAGCCCCCGTAAGACAAGGAGTACATCCCGATGCCGTATCCTCAGCTTTTTCATATAGAAGCCGCAGTGAGGAACCGACGGCGGGATGGCACCCCGGTCGTCGAGGGCCGAGTTTTCTGCAAACATTTTCCCTAAAAGGTTGGCCTTTTCGGTAGCAGTGTTTGCTAGTGAACCGTCAGGTCTGGTAAGAGGCGGCAGACTGGATTTGCAGAAATTGCGACCTATGGAGCCCGCTAGCGACCAGAACGCCCTGCTGCCATGCGGGCAGGCAGCTAGCTTTTTACTGATCTGTAGGTCGTGCTCAAATTTTGACCTATTGATGATTCTCTTACTGTCCTTTGCCAATTTGTTATATGCTGATCTGTTTTCTGACGTTCGAGATGTGTTGTAGGCTCGGTAAGCCGCGTTTTTCGTCGAACTGCTTCGGAGCATTGTCGACTGAACCACGGCTTTGAACCTACGCCAGTTTCTTTAATGGTTGATTGAATGAAGCCATCCATCGCAGATGTGATGACTTCACTAATTTCCTGGGCACATCTGGACGGATTCGAAGTCTGAAAACAGACAGCTGACCATGGGAAAGCATTAAAATGCGCCTGCAGACCGAACCAATCTGCTGACCTATAGTGCCACATTTTTCTCTTCAGCCTCTCGATTGGGGGTCTGAAGTTAATAGGGATTGATGTCGTCACCAGGCAATGGTCGGACGATCCTAAAGGCGCTGCGACATCAATCCCATAACCACGTGGCTCGGTGGTTAAAAATAGGTCTAACAGATTGGAGCGGTGAGTCTGGACATCAGGAACCCTCGTAGGCTCCTGAACCAGTTGCTCCAACCCATGGCAAAGGGCAAAGAATTCCGCCTGTCGGCTAGCCGAGTTTGTTGAACATGAGAACTTCAACCACGGTTCATTATGAACATTGAAGTCCCCCAGAACAACAAACTCGGCCGAAGGGTAGCGGGGTAAGAGGTCATCAATAGTTTCGCTCAAATGTTTAAATAGCTCGGATGAGTCTGATTCGCTGAGGTTTGGTGAGCGGTACAAACACGCATAAAATCTTACCGTACTGGCAAGACTGACGCGCACCCACATTACGTCAAATCTGGAATTTTCCAGACTCAACAGTCGCACACAGTTGACGTCAGCTCGGCTATACAAACAAACACCTCCTTTAGGTCTGAACTTGCCTACGAGGGTGAAGCCGGGCAGTCCAGATAGGAGGCGTCTGGAGGCTCAGCTATCTGCGTTTCGGAGAGGAATAAAAGGTTTGGGCGTTGGGATTGAAGGTGATGATGGACAGAATTTAAATTTTTGTGCAGGCCTCGAATGTTGGTAAAATTTACCAACATTTTTGGCCTGCACCGGGGACGCCTACTACTCGCCGTTGTAATGATGTTATTATTGTTTTGTGATTCCATGTTTTTTTAAATTATTTTTGGGGGTTTTATAGGAAAGGGAAAGCAAGGGAAGGATTAGGTATAAAGGGTGGGTAGGAAGCTGGGGGTCAGGGTGTCCAGGACTGACGGACGTATGAATCCATCCCACCGACTGCGGTGCAAGGCTATGGTTGGGAGAGTCTGGCTGGGAAGGGCTCCCAATGCGCCCCAAACGCTACTGCTGGGTCCCCTCCGGTCACGAATCGGCACAACAGCAGCGGCGGGGTTTTTACACTCGCTGGTGGGGCAGCCCACCCTCAGTCGTGAGCCTGAGGGTCGGGCCCCTGTACTATCGAGCGGCCTGGACAACGGTAGCCAGTTGTAAAGGGTCTCCCTCAACCATTCTCTCCCGATCCGACCCACCACGCAGTAGGTAGGCCAACGCATCCGCTGCCAAGACCTGGACAAACCTTACCCCATGAACCCGGGCACCCCTGCTAAGTCACCAAACGTAGCGAACCACTTGGGATGACCTATGGCAGAGGTGTTGGTCATCCAAAAAAATGGTTCCCGGGGCGGCGGTACCCATACCCGCCTCCCAAATTAGAAAATAGGTGTTGGGCTGGGAGCCGGCCAAAGGGGAAGGGATAATTAGGGAGTTTTCTGGAGGTACTAAATTTAATCATTGAAGAAGGTAATATTAATTAATCCTAAATGAAACACGAAACCAAAAAAATCACAGAAAATAAAAAGGTATCAGTCGCATCTGGGAATCAATCGTTAGACTTGTAGAGAAGTCAATTGATGTCCCATGTAAATAAAAATCGGATAGGTATGTCCGAGACACTACCTACATTGAAATTATAGTCAGGTAGAACTTTGTAATCCTTATAAAGATAGAAATCAATAATATGGGATTTACTGGAGGAAAATATTGACAAGTCTTGAAGTTGAGGAAAGATATCGACGAAGATGTCGTGAAGTGAACTGGTCTCATTTGCTCAGTTGGTAGAGCAGTTGCCTCGGTAAGACAGAGGTCCTGTGTTCGATTCCGAGATGCGACTGATACCTTTTTTTTATTTTCTGTGGTATTTTTCGGTTTTATCATGTATATGGGGATGCTGTGTAGAGGGTCTCTAAAGGAAAGAAAGAAGAGTACCTAAATTTTGAAGTGATTTTCTCTCTTTAATGCTGTCTCTCTCATAGCTACATACGTCAATCGCACGGTCGTCATAATAAGATTCTAAACTATAAAGAGATTTATCTGCTTCACTTTGATTTCTGTAGGTTTTTCCATTTTCCCACGATTAAATAATAAACATTGGGAAATATGTGACAGTTACTACTTGGATTTATGACGATTTGGCTGGAAATAACGCAGCTTCAATACTGCAGCGACTGCCAACCGTCTTGCATAATTCTGACCGAGCGCAAGGTACTAAATTAACTAGTTAAATAATTGAATTCCTGACTTCCATGATTATATTGTGTTCGTTGAACTAATGATTGCGAATTGCTATTTAGTTTTATTATTTGAATGTTTTGCCTATTGGGGATTGGAACAATATTCAGTGTGTGCAGTGGCTCGGTGATAAACCATTAAGGGGAACGGCTCCGGCGCCTGTTTCATACAAAACTAAATTTTGGATTGGAGGCCAAAATACCCATCCAAGCGGAATTATCTATTTTTTTTTATATTAAAGGTTTAGTATTTACCATATTATTTAGATATTTTTCTAGTACCGATGAGAAGTATTTTATTTATTTTTGTTTTTATTTTTAAGTATGTGCCATGAAAAAAAATCAATTTTCATAATTTTAGAGGCAGCTTAGAAAATTATTTGCCGGTTTATCGTATTTTTAAAAAAATATATCACATTTGCTATGTATTTCGATATTTTAAATTCTGTGTGACAAATTTGTGTTCCACCGTAAATTGGTCGTTTTTAAATTAATTTAAAGTCCACCATATTGCTTCTTTTAATATTTAAAAAATAAAATTAATTTTATATTTTATTATGTTTTCAAAGCAGATGGGTTAATTTTTTTTAAATCACCGTTAGCCCCTAAATAATTCTTAAAGACGTCTCTAAAATCCCGAAAAATCAATTCCTTTAATTGCCGATATTTCATAAGGTAAAACAAAAATAAATAAAATACTTCTCATCCGTCTAGCCTTGTTAAGCGCTCAACAAATGGCTCTACGTATTATTATATTAATTGAAAAGAAAAGACAATTTTTTTTGGAGTCTCGCATGGAAGTTGGATAATTTGATTCAGTTTCCGGGCCTTGAGATTGAGTTGATTTTGGTTTAAAATAGTCCGCGTTTTACAAATGCAGTTCACGCGGTAATAGACCCCACTGCAGAGCGAGATGTGGGAGAACGCCACTCTAAATCGAACTTTTTTTTTAAATAACTCCGCCGTTGAAATTATTAATATATAGATTGTGTTTAATTCATAGAACTGCATTTAATACATAAAAAAACTAAAGTTAACCAGATTTAAGAATATTTTTATTAAGTTCTGCAAGTATTTTAGTTTTTATTATTGTGATAACTGTTTCGGCGTTTAAAGCCATTTTCAAATTGTGGTTATCTATTCCGCTTGGCAACAACCTCCCTAAACTCTTACATATAGAAAGAAATCTACCATCGTTTTATAATGACTTTGACCGCCGAAACAGCTGTCACAATAATAAAAACTAAAATAATTACATAACTTAATAATAACATTATTCAATTTGGTTTACATTGAATTTGGGAGTACAGTTAAATCGTACTCAACTATCATTATAATAATTTGTAAAATCTAGTAGTTCCAGAATACTGAATCTATCGATTCACTGGGATAGCCTTATTACCGGACGTATGAAAACTGTGAAACGAAATTTTTGAAAATGTGTTTTTATGTGTGCTTTTGTTTGAGATAATCTGCTTTTCATGCTGTGTATTATTTTATCAAAAATTGTTGTTTCATGTAAAATCTGCCTTTTTTTGTTGTTGTCTATAGTTTATCAAAAATGTGGGTAAATACCAGCTATCCTTTCTGAAGTGAAAGATTAATGAGATTCACGTCTATTGTTCAAGATACGGAACACTATGTTTTAAGAAAACAATGATTTAAAAAATATATATATATAATTGCAAGTTCAAATTAAGCGATAGCCCGAGTAGGCCTTACGGAAAAATGTGCATTGTTTTGAGGGCAAACGGTTAGAGGCTCAAATCTAGGGCGGCTGCCCAGGTTATCCAAACGGTCGCTGCGCCACTGTACCAAGGTATGCACTAGAGGTGAGTAAAAAAACGTAAAACCGTTTTTATGAAAGCGTTTAAGTTAGGAAACGGTTGCAACCGTTTCGAGGATTTTAGAAAAACCGTTTTAAAAAATCTGTAACTACGTCTGCAATAAACCCGCGCGAAATGATTCCAGTAGAGGATACTTCGCTTGAGAATTACGCACGAAACATTTAAAACAGCTCCCCGCAACATTTACTAAACTCGTAACCGTCGTAAACCGTTTGAAAACGAACGCTTTCGCGTGAAACGCTTTTTCCCGACACCCTGTTTCTGACCGTTGCGGAAAAACGCTTTAAAAAATGTAACGCCCTCCCGCAACGCCCGCCCGCAACGCTAAACGCGAAATGCCGTAACCCGTTACACATAACGCTTTCTTGTAAAACGCTTTCTCGTGAAACGCTTATTCGAAAAACGGCTTCGAAAAACGGCTTCGAAAAAATTAAACGCCCGACTGCAACGCCATGCGATATTTGACCCGTTGCAAACAAACGCTTTCGCCGCATCGTTCACCGCGAAATGTTGTAGTTTAATAATCACGATAGAATGGTTTCCAACGTTTTCGAGTTTGGGAGCTACTTTTTACCTTAATTTTTCGTGGACATCAACTTCTAAAAATAATTTTATAATGATTTTAGCTGTTTTTTTTTTGTAGTTTTAGTATTTCAGAACTGCAGATAAGTACGAATCTAGCAAAATCAATTTGTCCTACAACCATGGTATTATTTTTATCTTTCATGTTTATGAATTTAAATTATGGGAATGATAACTATTTTCTCCGTAATTGTTAAGATTAAGAAAGGACTCTTAGATGTTTTGGGCACGTTGAGCGGATGACCGAAGAGAGATATAAAGAGCATATATGACGTGGAAGATAATGGTATAAGAAGTCGGGGACACCCGAAGAATATATGACATAATCAAGTGAATCAAATACATACTGGAGTCGGTTATAATACGATATATGAATGTGAATGAAGCAAGAAGTCTATACCGAGACAGAGTTGTGTGGCGGTCTATCCTCTCTGCCTATCCCTACTGTGCAAAAGCATGATGGTTAATTAGTTCTCGTAGTAATAAATGCCGTATATTCGCGTATAATATCAGCCGGGGTATCTCGACTTGAAAGAAGAATGTAAAGTGTTTTTTAGACTAGAAGGAAAAAATAATATGTAATGATTGTAATGTACAGAAACGGCAGACCTACTAGTGATAAAAAAATATATATTCTCAAGCAAACACGGTTCCTTTTGATGCGATCTCTTTTCCTTTCGTGGGTACGTACTTCATCGAGTGCAATCCATCTCTGAAGTAAAAAGAGAGTGTTCATGAAATACAATATAATGAACCACCACCAGCTAATGTTAGTAACATAGAAAAAAGGTTAAACTATTTACTGTAGTGAATTGTGGCTCATTAAGCAAAACGTTCTAATTTTTACTATTCGCCTTTACTTAATCTGGCTAGGTAATTCAAATCCGAATGTTTACAAAAAAGCCGACAGATCTGTTTATGGCTTGTCTCAAGTAAGTAATAATAATAAAATGTGGCAGATAATCAATATTATCTTTCCAAAAAGGGCCCAAGCATTTTGGTAATATCAAATATGGCACCGACAAAATAAAAATCTTCGATTGTTCAGTGCTACATTTTAGGTGACATCGGAATACGCAAGATTGATTATTATTGTTTCGATTTTTAGATCATTCTGGAAGATTCCTTTTTCAATCCATACATGCAGTCATAAAGTATATTATTTGGGGCGATTTAGTATTTGAGCATTTTGTCAGTTTAGTATGGGAAACATTGTCTTAACGCGAACATTGACAAGTGCCGTCGTTCCTCGTTCAGTTTTATAATTTGTTGTTATTATTATATCAAGACTATTTTACCTACTTCTATGATGTCGTCGCATAAACGCAGAAAGGTTAGTGTTCTATGGACACATTTCGAAACTGTTGGGGATGATTTGGCCTCGTGTAATATATGTAAGACGCGCATTTCATTTAAATCTACTGTGTCTAATTTGAAAATGCACCTAAAGAGAAAACATCCCCTAGTATATTTAACTTTGTTCAATTCGGAAATCTCCGGTCGGCAAAATGTGATTCTTCCCCTGGCTAGAGTGGCTAGTCAAACTATAACCGAAAGTGATCAAGCAAGTGTGAGTGTGAGTGCTTCTGAATTATCAGCTCAGTCAGTTGAAAAAACACAGGTCATAGCCAGCACTTCAGGTTTTTCTCTTGGAAAAAAGACACAGCAAAATATTATGTCTTTTATTCCAAAAAACATTAGTTCGCGGGAGAAAAAACAAATTGACGATTTGGTTATGGGCCTCTTTATAGAATATCTTCAACCCTTCAGCTTGGTTGAAGATAGTGGTTTCGTCAAATTGATGGCTGATGTAATTCCATCATACACTTTACCCAGCAGAAAATACGTGTCAAATAATTTGTTGTCATTGCATTACGATAAATGTGTTATTAAAGTTGTAGACTTGTTAAAAACTGAGGCAACGAGTGTTTGTTTAACTACAGATCTTTGGTCTTCTTCCACGACCGAGAGTTACATGGCTATAACGGCACACTTTTTTACAAAAAAATTTGAACTTCAAACCGTTTTACTGGGTTGTGCCTCTTTTAGCGGGCCCCACACAAGTGTAGAGTTGGCTAAAGAATTAAAAAGGATCGTGGAAAAGTGGGAGTTAGGTGGAAAGGTGCTAGTTGTTGTGTCCGATAATGCATCTAACATCAAGGGTGCAATAAATGACATTCTCAAGTGGAAACACTTTGGCTGTTATGCACATAAAATAAACTTAATCGTTCAAGATGCGTTAAAAATTGTTTCAGATACAACCAATAAATTTAAAACAATCGTTAGACATTTCAAAAAAGTAACCTGTCTACTGAAAAATTATTAAAATATCAATTAAATTCGGGAGTTGTACAACCAAAGAAGTTACTGCAAGAAGTTCCGACACGATGGAATTCAACATATTATATGTTAAAACGCTTATCGGAGCTTCAAGAACCTGTACAATGTACGATAGCGGCAATTAACAAAAATCTACGGTGTCTTGCACCTGAAGATTGGAAACTGTGCAAGCAATTAATCGAGATTTTGGAACCGTTTGAGTAGGTTACGAAAAATATCAGCGGGGAAAAATACATGACTGGCAGTCTTGTTATTGTTTTAACATCGGGCCTATTGAAAGTTTGTGAAATTTTATCGAAAGAAATTTTAGGTGCACAAGCAAAACAAGTCGTGGCAAAATTAATATTAGGAATAAATGATAGATTCAACGACATTGATCAAAATGAATCCTTAGCATTGTGCACATTATTGAATCCGAGATTCAAAGCGCGTGCATTTAAAAGAACGTCAGCGGCTGAGAATGCTAAGATGAAAGCCATCGATTTAGTCATTGAACTCTTAGATGCAGAAGCGGGAGAAGTTAAGATAATACCACAATGTGTTAATATTACCCCCACAAAACGTCCCGAACTATCAATTCTATTTGATTTTGATACCGATTGTGAACACCATAGCATCGCCAGTTCCTCGTATTCCAGAGCATCACGAGAAGTGATAATGTTTTTGGAAGAGCCCTTATTGCCACGACAAAATAACCCATTAGAATGGAGGAGACAAAATCAATATGTGTACCCCAATCTATCCAAAATATTTCGCAACAAATGCAACTTCTTGGCGACGTCAGTTCCCTGTGAGCGAATGTTTTCAAAGACTGGATTAATTTTAAGTGACAGAAGAACAAGATTAAAATCTAAAAAAGTCGAGCAACTGATGTTCTTGAATATTAATAAATTTTGAATCTTTTAAAACTCATAAAAATATTTAACCCAAAAATAAAGTGATGTAATAATAATATAAATGAATGCTGTAGTACTAATATTGAATCTCAGTTGGCCGTTATTAATTGAAGTATATAATATTATCAGAGTGTGTGCATACTTTTGTGGCCTTATTTGTGATTGACTTTATTTTAAATTATCGCTAAAGTTGACCCCAACCCCGTCCTCACATTTTGGTAAGTTTATGTGTATATTTTTAATAGGAAGCCATGATGCCTATGATTTATAGTATCTAAACAACCTACATATATTACTTTTTATCATTCAACGTAATTATAACAGACGATAACTTTTATTTAGTTTATATTTATGTATATGAAAAAAAAATTACGTTATTTTTAAACGGTTTCTAGAAACCGTTTATTTTGAGAAACCGAAACGGTTTCGGTTATTTTGAAAATTAAACTGAAACGCCCACCTCTAGTACTTATTGGAGTTTATTTCAACAGGCTTTATGCACAAAACTTTATGTTAATTATTATATCATTTTATAAATTTGTTAGTTAAACATAGATATTTATTTTCGAATGATTTATACGTAATGTATTAAATAGTATTACAGATTTTTCAGTTCTAAAGCTTTAAAAAAGTACCATGGATTCAAAAAGTTTATCGATTTTTCCATCCACAGTATTTAGGAAACCAAAGAGGGATCCCAAGATAGGTCCTTGAGGGACTCCAAAAAAAAACAATTTGTTAATACAGCCAGAATTTGACCGGATTGATCCTACAAGCTCCTAAATTGACGTTAATAACTGCAGCACGAAGGTTGGATTAGTCCACATTATTTGTCGGTCTAGTAAAAGGTAACTTCAGAAAAATTTAATTTCGGTTTGTGATCAAAAACCAGTGCATCTGCCTGAAACCTTCGTCAAATTAGGCATGACGCCTGAAGTGAGCATGCGCCTGTCTGGTAACATTATTAAACTGTTTCGTGGAATCTTTGGGTGGCGCTCGTAATCATTTCTCACGCGTTATTATGGGGGTATCACCATTCGTAATTTTGGGATCAAATTTCGTGGTAAAATATGTGTTGGACAGGGCTGGATTATTACTATGATTATATGTATTCTGATTTTTGTACGAAACCTTTTAATGAGTTCGTTTCTGGTTTTAAACGGGTAAGATTATTTTTCTGGTGTCCTTTCATCATCAGGGCAAACTTTATCCTGAACACTGCAGTCTGGAACAACTCGGTGGAACTGACATCATAAAGAGTCTTTCTGCTCTAACTTTTACTAATTTTTGGTCATTCTATGAAGAACTTATATTAGTTATCCTATATATCCAGGATATTTTATCTGTGCGCATTCTCATGCACTCGTTTGGTATTTCGAATTTTGACGTGTTTTGTAGTTTTGTAAATTTATGGCACCTATCTTAAAATAATGATTTCCACTTTTACTTTGTTTTGTTAACTTTCCTTTGCCAATTTCGTGCCCGTTCCATTTTCAGGTTTATTTTTAAATACACATAGATTCATTAAAATTATTTTATGCGGAGGTTCCGTTGAACCTGCGGCTGGCTCTGCCTAATACGTTTTTTCATCACGCAAACCTAATTATATTTTTTCTTAATGGTTCAAGATTGTTTTAAAGTAACAATTTAATCTTCTTGGTTTAGCATTGAGACATCACCAACGGGTATAAATAACACAACTTGCAGCACTTTAGGCAGCCATTTATGAAATTAAATTAAATTGATATGCAGACGCCACTAAATTGTTCACCGTTACACAAAATCTTCAAAACTTGCTAATAAATGTATTTAATATCTTGAGAAGATGAAGACTGTGGACGATAGAATTTGAAATGGGCCAATAAATGCTCTAATATGCGGATGGTAGAGATTGCTCGAAGGATCTAATGATAAGGAACTACCTCAGGGGACATATAGTCCAAACTTTAGGGCCTGATGGTAGGAACTTGAAATGATTATATTATTTTGAATATTGATAAGTTTTTTTAAAATTTATAATGATTACGCCGATTACACATGTTATAGCAGATTGTTTAGATCTTAAGCGGATGAAGTACTCATATACCAAACTTGGTTGCAAGGTGAAGGCTTAAAAAAATATTCTGATAACTAAAATTCATTTTATGAATCCTTTCCAGTCCTAAAAATTAATACCAATAATTCAATAAATATCAACTCTTCTTGTGGCAAAAATCATCTAATAAATGTAACATCAATAGAAAAGGAGAAACAAATAACCTTGTAAAACTATCATCTCTATAATTAAATTTTTCTAAAACTGTGTTCATCTGAAGCGACCTGCCAGGTAAGTATGTTTTTCTGTATCTGTCTGTACATGATTAGTTAAGAAATATTTGTACAGCGCCCTTGAGGTGATTTTTCACAAAAACGGCGCTATACAAGTCATTCAACTATTATTATTATTATTATTAAAAAAAAACAGCAGCGGTCCAAGAATAGACCCTTGAGGCAGTCCATAAAAAAAACCTTCTGACTTCAAGACAATTGGAATATGACGCAACCTATGAATTCAATGTAAGCCACTCTAATAATTGCACCATGAAGGCTAGTTTATTCAACACAAGAGAAATTGAACATAATATATTTTAAAGTATTAATATATCGTATTGTAACTTTTGAAAACAGTTCCAGAGA
This sequence comes from Halesus radiatus, assembly GCA_022606495.2. NCBI lineage: Eukaryota > Metazoa > Arthropoda > Insecta > Trichoptera > Limnephilidae > Halesus > Halesus radiatus. Next base: position 103,444 of record JAHDVE020001124.1, on the reverse strand, counting down.
AAATTTTCCCCCACTTTCCAGTATAAACTGTGGGATAAATGAGGAGATAATCTTTTCTACCCGGTGAGCGAACTGCTTAGTGCTACTGTGGGGCTTTGGAAAGTAGTAAAAAACAATATAATTAATTACGTATACCACTTGGCTTGCTACTCCTATGATTTATGCTTGGCAACCACATGGACCAGATGGGACAGATGTTTTAGCACGGACAGGAAGGTTTGCTTCTATTAAATGAGACCAATAAAGATGTTGATTTGTTTTGTTTGGTATACACAGACAACCCTTTTCATTATCTCTGTTTTTATTTTGTTTTTAATATAACCACTGGTCATATTTAAGAATCGTGTATCCAGCTGTATCTACAACCTATACGAGTACATCTCGTCTCATTTATATGCATGTTAATGCTGTTAAGCCTTCCGAAATGTGAATAATGTTGGGTATAGCCACGGGTAATATCAACACTCTCAAATAAAGGCTATATCCATTCATCCTCGCGGTATTATTTGTTCAGTGATACTCGCAGACATGTGTTTTTATGCAGGTACAATTAGAACCATTATAACCAAACATTCAATCTGATTTGGAACTTAGTTGGAACATGCATTCAAGATACTTACCTATATGAATGTTGTCATTATAAATAACTTATTTACTTATGTTTATATCAAAGGTATGAATTTTACGTTAGATAGTAGGTTAGTACATGGTATATTATAAGTTTTAAGACACAAGAGTTTTCAGAGGAGCTGAGGTAGAAACCGACCATTTCCTGGTTGTGTCGAAAGTAAATCTCTTCCACGGCTGGCGCTCTAAAGTGAAAATGGTGTCGACTCCAACTAGAGTCAGAATAGAAAAACGGCAAAACGACAATGTAAGAAGTAAGTATGAAAATTGTGTAGAGATGAGATTTAATGATAAGTATATGGACGGTCTAAGCATTGACGAAACATGGGATCACATAAAAGTGAGCCTTTGTGAATCTGCTAGAGAGGTATGTGGGATAAGTACGCAAGGTAGGAAGAAAGGTGATGCATGGTGGGATGATGAGATTAAAGCACTGGTCTCAGAGAAGAAGAAAGCGTGGTTATGTCTGATAGCGACTGGCAGTGCTAGCGAAGAGAGGGATAGAGCGAAAGAAGTTTATAAGGGATGCAAGAAAAGAGTATGTGCTGGAGTGAAAGAACGAAAGAAACGCCTGGAAGAGGAAAAGGGGATCAAAATGACAAACCACTTCCAAGAAAACATTAAACTGTTTTGGAAGGAAGTCAAAAGGTCCCGTAATGGTTCAGAAAGCGGATGTGTGAAAGTGATAAAATCGAAAGATGGAAAAATGCTGACGAATGAGAAAGATATAAAAGAGAGATGGTACAGGTATGAATGACGATAGGGTGAATGTTCCCAAAATCAGCATGGATGAAATTAAAAGATCAATCATACAATTACTAATGATTATTGAGAACTAACATAATTTCTTACATCTTACGGTTAACCAATTTTTTGCAATTTACTAAAAACTTATAATATAACTAACTAACTAACCATCACGCCGTTTCCCCGCAGGGGTAGGCAGAGAGGACTGACCGCCAAACAACTCGATCTTGGCATACACTTCTTGCTTCATTCATTTTCATACAACGTCTCATACATTCTCTTCTGTTATTCCGACTTCTGACATGGCCCGACTCAATTATTTGATTCACTTGATCGTTCCACGTCTTCCTTGGACGTCCCCGGCTTCTTCTTCCATTCACATTCGCGTCATATATTCTCCTTACACTCCCTAAAACCCTTGTGAAACCAAAAAGAAATAAACACCTGGAGAGGGCTGAATGAAAAAAATAAGACCCTGATTCTCATTATATGAACATGCTTAAGTTGAAGGAGGAGCAGAAAGAATAGGAATGAAGAAAGTAGAAGGAATACGAAGTAAGAAAGCAGAAGGAATGCGACAAATGAAGGAAGAAAGTAGAATACATTGTCTTCAATTTCGATCAATTTCTAAACATGTTTTTTTGTTTGTTCCAGGTGCTAGCAGCCCTGGCCGTGTCCCTCGGTCCCTTTGCAGCCGGCCTGGGCAAGGGGTACACCTCCCCAGCCATGGACTCGCTCCAGGGTAATGGAACTCTGGGGTCTCTGGCCCCTCAGGGTGCGGGGCTGACCATCACGGACCAGGAGGCTTCGTGGATTGCTAGTCTTAGTCTGCTCGGTGAGTGTACATCAATAATTTTAGAAATTAGCCCTACTAATTTCAATTCCCCTAGTTTTCTTATTTTTTTTTTAAATCTAACATAGGCATGGGTATCTGTTGCTGATTTTTCTGTCACTGAGAGCTCCACTGTAATATATTGTTCTATAACATTCGTCGTTTATGAGAAACTTGGAGATATTATAATGGAGGCAGTTTAAGTTAGAAGTTTTTACGGGTCGCCAGTTTTAGTCTGCTTGGTAAGTGCCCTAAATACGGCATTTACTCCTTTATCGGTTATTTATCCTTTCCTTCTGGTATGTTTCCAATTTATTGTTAAACATAAAATTTATATATGTTGCCTGTAGTATTGCAACTCAGAGTTCCATTGTAACCTCTCTTTCTGTTACATGCGTCGTTTATGAGAAATCGGACGATATTACAACGGAGCTATCAGAGATGGGAGGGAGTTTTAGTTTTCTTAGTGGGGTGTCTTTTACATATTCAAGCTTTTCCATCAACCCACTACTACATCTACGGCCTCCATGGTCGAGGGGTGAGGCTCTCGACTACGAATCCCGGCGTGCGCAAGTAATTTTATTCAATTAATTTGTGTTGTTTCGCCATTAATTAATTTGAAAATAATATATAGTGTATTTGCGCACGTTCCAGAGTGGAAGATACTTTCAGTATGCCCTGGTGAAAGACCACCATTCAGAATTGAAACGTTGTTTGAAATGGCTTTTAGCCGTGTTTAGCCAGGTATTTCCCCATCTCCCTATTTCCCTTCTCCTTCCCCTCCCCAATACCTTCAGCCTCAATTGGTAATGCCAAAGTCTCACTGGCTCCAAACGGTTGGGAGCAGTTGGGACTCTTGTGCGGTATTTATATAAAAAACATTAAAAAAATTGTGTTTCCATTGTAGTCCAGATCTCAGTGGCCTCTTGGGTTCACTTCATTTCATGATTCGTTTCAACAAATTTACTAATTTTTTTAATCCTATAGGCGAATAAGAATCTACATAACGCAGGATTCTGACAAAACTTTCGGTTAAAGAAATTCCCATTTTAAATGTGTTATTGTCACATTTTTGACTCCCCATTTTTGTCATTTAAATACGTGCACACACTTCTATATTTAATTTATTGACACCCTAATGGGCTCTTACATGGAATAGTAGGTAACATTATGCAAAGTATAACCGTATTTTTATAATCAAGTTAATTAATTAGCAGTAGGATCATAAGTGCATTAATATTATTCTTAATTATCATTGATAAAGCTTTGTGCAAATAATAAAACACGTACCTAGTTAAAATGCAAAGAATCTGAAGCATGAAATTACTACATTGACCGCGAAGTTTAACTTATAATATTAAAAGTATGTTTATAACAAAGTAAGAAAATGTAACAACTAAAATTAACAAGTAAATGCAATATATACATATAAGCACAGGGTTAAGTGTTGTACAAACTAGTAAAGATACTGGAGATATAACATATTACTTAAAATAAAATACTTTTAATTATTTATTATCAGATAGGATTGAAATTATTTGATTTTTAAAAGATGGTATTTATCAATATCAAATATATAGACCATTTTTTTAGCAACTCAATGAATTCTAGGAATTAGTGAATAAATACATAAATTAGTATTGAAGTAACTGTTACAATATCAATAGCTTCGTTAAGCCACCGAGAGGCTAGCGCGTGAGCCGTTCCCAACTACCAGTAATTTAATTAATACTTTGATCATTGCTGAGAAGGGTCAAACATATTATACGACCGAGTTGACAGTAAAACATTATAGAAGGTATTATCCAAGTATGGAGTGAATACGAATTTTGTACAGGCAATCGCGTCTCTACAAGGGAAGCGTTGCATGTGTTAGGCTAAAAGGAGATTTTACGGGATGGTTTGACATTACGAGAGGAAGGCTGCGTAATGTAACCGTCGTTATTCAATATATACATGAATAATTGTATGTAAATATTGAAAGAGGTGGGCTTGGGCGCGAAAAGGAGAAATGTGAAAGTATGTTGCCTGTGTATGCTGATGATGCGGTGCTGATTTCTAACAGAATGGAAGATCAGCGGTCCCTCGCATCTAGAATGAACTAAGTATGTTTGAAAAATGAGCTAAGGATGAATGTAAGTAAGTCTAAAGATGTGGTAATCAATATATTTGTGAATGATGAATACTTGGAGCAGGTCAATGAGTTTGTATATTTGGGAAGTATGTTTACGAGAGATGGAAATACTGATAGGGATTTTGAAAGAAGGGTGATATGAAAGTCAGGAAACTCTGAACGCGGTTGACGCTAACAAAAAAAATGTTCAAAGAAGCGAAGCTAACATTCCACAATGGAGTGCTGATACCAACCCTGATGTGTGTCAGTGAGGCATGGAACTGGCACAGGAAGGATGGAAGTAGACTGAATGCTGTAGAAATGAGATCTGAGTCGAATGTCTTTTAAAACCACATGACCGTGTGAAAAATGTTGAGATTCGTAAAGAATGCAAGGCTGATCTAAGCGTAATGAGTAAGATTAAGAAAGAGATACTTATGACGCGAATGTGATAGGAAGACGAATACTTGAGTTAATAATAATACTTTGGTGATTTATATAGCGCCGTTTTTGTGAAAAATCACCTCAAGGGCGCTGTACAAATACTACTTGCTAGGGTTTATCTTATTATGTGCATATACAGAAAACATACTTACCTGGTAGGGCACTCCAGATTAAAACTTAATTAAATTAAAATGTTTTGGGCTGAGATTTTTTTTTTTTTTTTTTACATGAATACCGCACAAGAGTCCCAACTGCTCCCAACCGTCTGGAGCCAGTGAGACTATGGCATTCCCAATTGGGGAATGTTATGAGGCTGAAGGTGTTGGGGAGGGGAAGGAGAAGGGGAAGAGGAAGGTGGGGAAATACTCGGCTATTCAGATCTGGTCACCAAACACGGCTCAAAGCTATGTCAAGCAACGTTTCAATTCTGAATAGTGGTCTTTCACCAGGGCGATACTGAGAGTATCTTCCACTCTGGAACGTGCGCAAATATGTTATGTATTATTTTTAAATTAATTAATTGTGAAACAACACAAATTAATTAAATAAAATTTACTTGCGCACGCCGGGATTTGAACCCGCGACCTTCGGATTCGTAGTCGAGAGCCTTACCCCTCGACCATGGAGGCCGAGATGATATGACTTTGCACGCACAGGACACATACGAGTATATTAGATAACACTGCACATTGCATGACATTGAAGTTACTGTGTAAATCCTATTTGTCATTGATATTATATACATTAGAAGGTTATTGACAAAAGAAGAGTAGGTGCTTATTTGAAATATGATTTTATTGAGATTTTTGATAATAATTATTTACATTTACAAGTATTTAAATTATTTGTTTATTAGGTTACTGAACCATTAATGGATATGACTGTCCGAAGAGATGAGTTAAGCCATGTCAAAAGTCGGAACGATGTATGAATATGAATGAAACAAGAAGTGTATGCCAAGATCGAGTTGTTTGGCTGTCCGTCCTCTCTGCACACCCCTTCACAGTTAGTTAGTTAGTTAGTTGATTTCATACAATTTATTTTGCCCTGTTGACTGCTTAATTATTTTTCGCTAGTTCTGAATAACTCGAATGAAATATTTTGGATACCCAACCAAATCATACCAGTTTTTCATTGTAACTCCGCGGTTGCTTGCTTGACTTTACGATGATATGTTTTACACGTCCGTTCCCTTCTAGCCATGCCAAGGTATCTCCCAGCGTTTAGGTACCAACAATGTTTTATTTATTTGATAAAATGCTCTGCCGCAGCCGAAGATCTGTTAACGGATATCAAAGCCACAATTTGATCTGCAGTTCTATTATGATAAAATGTGCTGTTTATTATGCTTGATTTGCGACTGGATTAAGATGTTCAAAGGGATTTGAAACTAAATGTATTCATAAATTCACCCATTCATCAATACATATACGCACAGCGACGCCCGCCTTTGTTTCTACACCACCACACACTAAGCATCGTTCAAAATTGCGCTTTGACAGTCGAAGTGCGGTTTGATCGCTGAGCAATTCAGCACGCTTCAAATGCCGTAACTCCTGTGTTTCTATTATCAATGGAGAGGTTCGGGGCAAATTCAACACGTATGAATCGGCAAATATTTAAAAGCAAGTCGTTTAGAAGTTAGTGGTGGGCGAAGCGGCTCGGTTTAGTGATCGGATCACTAAATCAGCTCTCTGTAAGGCAATCCACATGAAAACTGGACGAAAAAAGTATCGTGTAAGAGCGTCTTAAGGACTTCTTTAGGAAGGGTAAGGGAGCGAGGGAGAGGGAATGGTGCGGGAGGACGCCAACCGTCGTTCAGACGAGCCGGATCACCGAACCGGTACATTACAAAGAGCTGATTTAGTGATCCGGCTCACTAAACCGAGCCGCTTCGCCAACCACTATCAGAAGTACGATAAAAAGTAAAAATAAAACTAGCCCGAAAATGTAATTTAACATAACCTAATTAATGTATGTATAAATGAATTAAAAAAATTACTTGGTTCAATTTTTATTTTTTATAACTTATTGAAGTTTGTAAACCTCATTGTAATATTTTAATCATTGAAGAAGATAATATTAACACATCCCAAATGAACCACGGAACCGAAAAAACAACAGAAATTAAAAAGATTTCAGTCGCATCTGGGACTCGAACCCAGGACCTCTACCTATCCGGGGTAACCGCTTAACCAACTTAGCTAATGGAGTCCCAGATGCGACTGAAATCTTTTTAATTGCTGTTGTTTTTTCGGTGTTGTTACTAAGTGGTGAATAAACAGTAATTTTTTTAAAGTAATTTATTAATAATGACGCCACAAAGTGAATACCAATCTTTTGGAGAAATTTTAATATGTGTATATATTTTTTTTGTATTTTTTTCTTTTATTTTTTTCAATCATTGGAGATAATATTATCTGTTAGTCTGTAATCTAAAATAACACCGAAATATTACATATGCGACATCTGTTGACTTTTACTGGAAGTCGAGGATAAATTTTCTGTTTTGGAATATCTTATTGAAGCTTTTAAACCAATCTTAACCACTCTCAAAATGAAACATGAAACCGAAAAGTCACAGAAAAGAGAAAAGGTTACGGTAGCAGCTGGGACTCGAACCCAGGATCTCATTATCTATCCGTCACCTTGCGCTCTAATCCACTGAGCTACAGCTACCCCAATCCGACATTTTTGTCGTTTATCATATTTCTAAGATTATTTTTGGCTGCTACCTTTATATTATGATTACAAGATTCTACCCGAATATTATTTGTATTCTTTGGATAGTGTCTCGGATGTACCTATCCGATTTTTATTTATATGGTACCGCTACTTTTTTCTTTTCTGTGTCTTTTCGGTTTCATGTTTCATTTTGAGAGTTGTTAATATTGTCTTTAATGATTAATAATATATTACAATGAGGTTTATATGCCCCGAAAAGTTATTCAAAAATAGAAAAAAAAAAGTAATTTGGTTAAATTAGATCTTTTGTTTTTGTTTTCTTATTTTTAATGATTTTAAAAAAGAGTGTCTATTCATACGTGTGTTGAATTATCCGGCCAGCCTATGGGATACGAGGTGTGTTTAAAAGAATAGGTGAATTTTGAATTTTCGCGGGCTGTGTACATTCGATTATCGATTTTTTTTTGTTATAATAATAATAATAATCGGATGATTTTTATAGCGCCACTTTTGTGAGAAATCACCTCAGGGGCGCTGTACAAATATTACTTCCTATTCTTATATTACGTCTATTCTACGAATTTATTATTATTATTTTTTTTTTTTTTTTTTAACATTTATTTTCTTTTTTTGGACAGGCCATCATTACACATTATTTATAGACCATATAAAGAGATGAAGTTAAATTATCAAAACTAAATTTAATGTAAAATGGAAAAAATAAGAAGCTAACTGTATTTATTCCTTACGATATATTGGAAGACGCTAATACAAATGATAGAGTGATTGTTTCCATTATATTCAAGAATGTATTTAATATTGCAAGACGCTAATACAAATGATAGAGTGATTGTTTCCATTATATTCAAGAATGTATTTAATATTGCAAGACGCTAATACAAATAATAGAGTGATTGTTTCCATTATATTCAAGAATGTATTTCATATTGCAAGACGCTAATACAAATGATAGAGTGACTGTTTCCATTATATTCAAGAATGTATTTAAGCTATGACAAAGAATTATTATCCATATTTTTAGGATAAATAACACAGAACACTCTTAAAAGGGTGGAGCGGCGAGGGAGGATGATGGCCGGTGGGATTTATCCAGAGGGCCCTCAAAATCTTCTTTGTCTTGGTGTTGGTCTGCACGTACGCCAGGCGCTTGTCAGCCGGCTTCAGGATCCGGAGGAGCACTTCATCGTGTAGTCCACTGACATCATTGCTCCTGCATTATCGAATTCTCTGCAGTGCCAGTTGCTTCTTGGCAAAGAAATCATACCCGTCCTCTACCACCTGATGCACCCGGCAGATCAGGTCAAAGTCAAAGTCGTGCTTGTTGAGGTACTTGGCCACTATCTCAATGACGTAGGTAAAGGCTCATTCTCGCCCCAGCTGGTGTTCTTGTTGGGGTTCACTTCCCGGTTGTATACAATACAATACAATGTTTTTACAACCACCGCACTTCACTAGTTCACGTGTTCGACCGTCCGCCGCCAGATGTATTATTACTCTAAGGATGTGACCGATGTCTAATGCGTTAATTCGGAAGAACGAAGCAGATTTCAACTCAAAATATTTGGCTTTTTATTATAAACTTGATTTAAGCTCGAAACGACAGCACTAAAATTATGTAATTTTTATAAATGTAACCCAAAAAGTATTGCGGTTATTTTATGCTATTTTTACACCGGGAAAATTAATAACTTCCCGATCCTTCCAAGGTAAATCGGGAGCGACTACAAAACGCAGCCGGCTGCCACGAGGGCGCCAAGCATGTTGTGTTGTATAATATGTTGTAATATGTTGTATAATATGTGTACCAACAAGCATGTATGTTGGTACACATATGTTAGCATTATCAGCCATTTTGGATCAGTGGTTTGTTTTTGACAACTGGAAAGGTTAGTCACGTTTTGTTTTTTCTTCGATTTATTACAAAAAAAAAAAAATTGGAAAAAATCGAAAAACATCGATTTTTTGGATTATTTGAAGAAATGCTGATAAGGACATAGAAAACAATACAAATCTAAAATTTCACTTCAATCGGACTGATGATGCCTCAGAAAACGAACCTAAATAAAAAATCGAAGAACACCCAAAAACGTGACTAACCTTTCCAGTTGTCAAAAACAAACCACTAATCCAAAATGGCTGCTAATGCTAACATATGATAAACATACGTGTACCAACATAACAACAAAAAAATCGATAATCGAATATACACAGCCCGCGAAAATTCAAAATTCACCTTTTCTTTTGAACACACCTCGATACAACTTTGTATGAGGATAATATATAATAGTATGGCAATTACAAACGGTACAATTTATTCAAACAATCACGTATGATCTGTTAATTCAGTAAATTGCAATTCATTTGACTAAAACGATGGACCATACTCGCGCGAAATTTCTAATACTTAGTTCAATAAATATAATAATTCTCCTCTGTATTTCCCGACAATCAGCATTGCCGCATTTAATAAACTGTGAAGGCTTATTTCCCTTCAACATTTCAATTTCCTTTGACATTGTTGCCAGGGGTTGGCCGCCACCACAGAGCAAAGGAATTCACAGGGAGGCAAATGCTTTTAGCAAAATAAAAAAGGCAAGATAGGCCGTATCATGGGAAGAGATGTGACATAACCCCAGTTATTATATGTCCTATCTCACAACTGACTTCACCTACATCAATTCAATCTCTTCTATTTTCTAATACATTCCTCCAGTCCATTCTTGATGACTCGTCTCTCAGAAAGTTTTGCGTTCTTGGCTGAGATTTCGTCTAAGATCTAAGACATTCTTACGTTGTGAGATCAGTGTGTCTTTTTCACAACCTTCGATTCTTTTTTACTCTCCATGCGTTCAATTCACACGTCATGTATCGATGATTCAATGTCAACTAACTAACCAAACATGACGCCATTTATCCGCAGGGGTAGGCTGGAGCTTTTTACCGTTATGCCACAAGTGAATATAACCATATTTCCACAGTGGCAGATTCTCTCAGCATCGCCCTGGTGAAAGACCACCATTCAGAAACGAAATTGCTTCAGTTGGAATTAGCCGTATTTACTGGTCAGAACTGAATAACCGGGAACTTCCCAACCTTCCTCTTCATGCATCAATCTCCTGCAACTTCCTTCAACCCCACAGTTTACTCAAATAATGTTTTTTTTATATATAAATAAATCAAATTTAATAACATTGTTATTAAGTTCTACCAGTTTTCTAATTACATTGTTATTTTTGTTAAATTAAATTAAATGGAGTTCTACGACTAACTAACTATTACGCCGTTTCCCTTCAGGGGTAGGCAGAGAGGACGGACCGCCAAACAACTCGATCTTGGCATACACTTCTTGCTTTATTCACATTCAATTTCATTGCTTAATTAATATTCGTATATCGTCTCTTACACGATCTTCTGTTATTCTGACACTAAATTACTTGATTCATTTGGTAGTGTTATTCTCATTGCTCCATCTTTTCTTTCTGCATTTTCCACGTCCCAACTATCATTTCCTCCCTTTCTTGATTCAGATTATTACTTTATATCGGCCTTGCATCTATGCAAGGTAAGTTAAAAATTTAATATTAAACTCCTCATAATGTTCTGATCATACAATACCGTTTTTTAAACCTTCATTAAACTTCGTTTTCACGGTCGATTTTTTTTATTTCAGTTTGTTATTCTATGGTCGCCATTGACTGAAGCCATATCATTTTTTGAATAATAAAAGTCGTATTTGACGCAAAAGATACCAATATATTTGATATTGGTATCTTTTGCGTTATGGGGTACATTCGCTTTCCCGGCGTTAAATTCGTCTCAGAGGTATTGCTGCGTCGTATTAAACAATCTATATAAATAAAAATCAATGTAAGTTTATTTGTTTCTTTGGCCTCGATGTTTTCGAAAAATCACTCGACAGGTTTCGCTGAAAATAGCACAGTTTGTTCCTATTAGTGCGGGAAAGGTTTAGAAAGTAGTTGGAATGAAATCCATTATGTAAAATTGTTGCTATAACGTTTTAAAATTAGTATGAAAAACATTGAACCCGCCATGTTTTATTTAGGTTACCCACAGATTGCATATTCTAAAGAAGTTTTTTTTACCTGTTTAAGAACTTTATGATTTAGATATATTTTGAAAAAATAAACCTTTGACTTTCGCTGTCAAATCAATTATGGCACCCTAATGACAAGCAATAATTCACATCATAACTTTACATAAACCCGAGCAAGACCGGGTACACATCGGCTAGTATGGTATGCTATAAAGTAAGGAAATTAACAACATCGTCGAAATTCGATAGTGGATAGTCGCCTATCTTCTCTACAAAATTTTATCATTTCGTAGGAAAGTCTGACATTCGCAGTTAATTTCGCAGCAAAAATTATCCTTAAAGTACAGAGCAACAAATTCTTCCGGTTCTCGTGAGTGAAATTCTCTCTTAATGATACGAAGCTTTTAAATAACCTTGAATATTAAAAAGGAGCTTTATTGTGGCAATAAAATAAAGCCCTCTGAAATCGATTGAAATACGAAACGCGTAATATCTTGTTTTTTAACCGCAAACCACAGAGAAAAGGTAAGGCTTCTCCATACGTCTGAGATTGAAGGGGCGATGTTCGGAAATTTGACAAAAACGGATTTTTATACTTTTAACGATTTATTTTGTGTAAATTTCGGTGAAATTTATCATTTGAGAGTTCGTTTTCCCAGAGCTAGTGGGATATGCCAGCGTGGCATACCTTATTTGGTCAATTATTATAAAGTGGTAAATACAAAGTGTATTTTCAATTATATAATTATTAATGATGCCACAAAGTTATAAAGCATTTGAAGAAAATATAATTATTATTGTGTTTAATGGAGTGTAAGGAGAATATAAGACGCGAATGTGAATGGAAGAAGAAGCCGGGGACGCCCTAGGAAGACAGGGCACGTTCAAGTGAATCAAATACTTGAGTCGAACCATATCACAAGTCACAGACAAAAAACAGAAAAGATTGTATGTGAATAAAGCAAGAAGTGTATGCCAAAATCGAATTGTTTGGCGGTCCGCCCTCTCTGCCTACCACTGCGGAGGAACGGCGTAATGGTTAGTTAGTTAGTTAGTTAGTTAGTTAGTTAGTTAGTTAGTTAGTTAGTTAGTTAGTTAGTTAGTTAGTTAGTTAGTTAGTTAGTTAGTTAGTTAGTTAGTTAGTTAATTAGTTAGTTAGTTAGTTAGTTAATTAGTTAGTTAGTTAGTTAGTTAGTTAGTTAGTTAGTTAGTTAGTTAGTTAGTTAGTTAGTTAGTTAGTTAGATAGTTAGTTAGTTAGTTAGTTAGTTAGTTAGATAGTTAGTTAGTTAGTTAGTTAGTTAGTTAGTTAGTTAGTTAGTTAGTTAGTTAGTTAGTTAGTTAGTTAGTTAGTTAGTTAGTTAGTTAGTTAGTTACTTAGTTAGTTAGTTAGTTAGTTAGTTAGTTAGTTAGAACTTAATTTAATTTAATCAAATAAAAATTTACAAAGTAGTAAGAAAACTAGTATAACTTAATAACAACGTTATTAAATTTGTTTATTTTTTTGTTTAACCTAATTTGCGGTAATTTGTGAGGATGAATGAAGTGTGCAGGGGATGGATGCATGAAGAGGAAGGTTGGGAAGTTCCTGATTATTCAGATCTGACCACTAAATACGGCTAAATCCAACATAAGCAACTTCGTTTCTGAATGGTGGTCTTTCACCAGGGCGATGCTGAGAGTATCTGCCACTGTGGAAATATGATTATATTCACTTTCCTAGACTTTGGACATACAAGCTTGACCCTCGTCGAATTCTCATCCAATGCGTACGTACGATGAATGGAGTGCGTTCCATAACAGGGATATAATGTAGTGTTCAACTATCTCCGTGTGCTTATATTTCGAAGCTCAATGAAAACAGACAGTCAGCTGTTCACAGCATTCCCATAGCACCATTGCCACTATTCCCAAGTAGAGAGCGCCCAACACTCCATTTGACCCACTAGGTCAACGCATCATTTGACTCCAATAAAACCAACTGACGCCGCTAACGATGCGTTAGTCATCCGTCATAGAACAGCATGTTTGTTTGCGAGTCGAATATTATTATGAACAGCGATTTCATTTGGCTCATTCTCAACTGACGCGATGGTATTGCGTTGCGGTGGTAAATTAGCTTGCACGCGTTGCAGACAATAGTATTTAATTAACTCAATAAATGGCATTTAATTTCCCCACAGAAGTAGACAGCTTCTGGTATTCACCCCTTCATCATACTTCATTCACTATAATAAAGAACTCCAGTGAAAAATATCATGGCTTTAAAAACATATATTCATATAGATCTGCAAACGCCGATTCTTAACATGTAACTTTTATTATATATAATTAATTATACGTTGAATTTATAAATCGTTATTTAAAAGTGAATAAAAAATCGTCTCATCAAAACACCTCGTTATGTTGGTCCCATTGCATTTGGAACATGTGATGTCACGTGCGCATTCTGTTTTTGGATTAGTATGATAATTGTTATTTTTCGATTTTGTTATATATGTGTTTCTTTTTAGTTTTGGCGAAATTTAAGCTTAATTTTGTGACTTTAAGCTCTATAATTGTTGTTCAATATACAAAACTTTTATTACTGAAAGAAATTAGAGTATTCATGAGCAAACAAATTGTCAATGCGGTTATTATGATAATTTTAATACTCAATACTATTATTATTCTTTGAGTTAAGTTTCTAAAAAGGTACATAATTTTATTACTTATGTTAAGTTATGGTTTACTATGAATAAAAAATAAAATGATGTATGTTGAGGCTCATCCTTGTTTTGACATTTGACATTCTAACCTCAAAACTGATCAAAACCGACCCGCCATAGATTTGGAGCATTTTGGCGGGCTTTGAAAAATTGAAACTGAGAAAATTATTTCACCTATGAAAACTTACTTTAGAAAAAAACGAAATATAATGGTATTTAAGTTTGAACGTTATTATTTATAACAACAAAAAAAAATTGGACTGGAGTTTCTTATTATACATCTTTTCACACAATTTTGTAACTCCCACTCTTTCCGCAACCTTGCTTAAATATTTGATTCACTAAACGGCCCCATGTTTTGATTCGATATTCCCAACTTATTTTTTCCATCATCTTGCGCCTCATTTTTTTTTCTCGACACTGCTTTTTCTGCCTCCTTTCACTCTACGTGTCTAAGACATCTAGTCGTTTTTTTTCAATCTTCTTCATTACGCTTTCTGTCCCGGGGCCCTGGGATGGTCGATCGATAAAACTCTACATCAATACGATATTGACTAAATCCGCCATCTATGGTTACGAGTCAACAATTGATATAAAAAATATTCCGACAGTCGATAGACAAAGCTCGCCTAAATTAGCCCGCCCTCTTGGGTAATAGATAAGGTTCAGTTAAGTGTCAATGTAAACTACTTTTTTTAATAATGTCGTTCTTGATTCAATATTACTGGCTTATTAATGAACGGTGTCAAACTAACGAAGCTCGTAGAAATGAAAAACGTTTGAACTTGAAGAAACGTAATTCAAACAGTTGTTCAGAATATCACTAGCTATCAATAACATTACAATGCGAGTTATGGCCGAGGATCTCATGAACCATTAACTCCTTTATTAGTGTCAAAGGTACATGCGGACTGTCAACGTATATTAAAGTGAGTGTATTTGATATTATTATGATATCTTAGTAAACATTCATTCAACATTGTTAATTTGTTTGACATTTAGGAATGCCGGTCCATATACAAAATCTGCCAGTGTTGCTATCGGAGGGTGATTTCTAATTTATTTTGTTGTCAATATCGGATTGGCTATCGACACGCCTAACGAGCGCAACCTTGCTCGCGAAATCAATATAAAATCGTCCTCGGTTAAACTTATCGATGCGATATTGTTAAGTTATCGATTTGACCTTGCTAGGGCCCCTGGAATTTACAGTTTCTTCATCCACATTTAAACATCTTCTCTTGCCTGTTTTCCCGACTTTAATACTTTATTTTATTTTGCTGAATCGAGCAATGTTTTCTTAGACATCCTCAACTTCTTCCATCACTTGTCCGATACTCCTTTCTCCTCATTCGTAATTCTTGAATGCAGGAGTTTACCTCATACGTCTCAAGGACCTCATGTTTACTTCTTTCTGTCTACATGCGTTCTTCTTCTACCTTCCTGAAAAATTCCCAACACTTCTATCGACTTGTGCATGTTCTCTTGACACTCCCTTTTTGAACCTGTGTAAGTGTCCATCCGTCTATGACCGTTCCCTGTTCCTTCTTATACTTATCCATTCTGCATACATTGGCCTTGTATTATTTTCGGATTTCATTCACAATTCAGTGATACGTTAATCACATATTCGCCTGACTGATCTCATTCGTACTGCATATTATGTCATATTATATGGGAGCTGATATTTAATCTCTTTCCGCTCCTTTCCTTTGACATCGTCTAATTTTTGTCTACTGCTTTCAGTCCTTCATTGATTACATGGCCTGCATTCACCATTTCATTTTTTAAATGGCATTGAAACTCTTGATGAAATTTAGACAATATAGACTGTAACAGTTTTTCGGTACTCCCACAGTAGCAGCGCTGGGAGTGAACTAGATTCTGGGAGGTGATAGTGCAAATTTGGTGATTTAAATTGATTAACCTTTTATAGTATGTAACTAACTTATTAACCTACCATCACGCCATTCTCACGCAGGGGTAGACAGAGAGGTCGGATCGCCAAACAACTCTATATTGGCACACACGTTTTGCTTCATTCGCATTCATGCATTGTCTTCTGTTATTCTGACTTCTGACATGGCCCAACTCAAGTATTTGATTCACTTGATCGTGTCTTGTTCTGTCTTGTCTATGTCTTCTTCTGGCGTCCCCGGCTTATTCTGCCATTCACAGATTCAAAGCCGTCTCCTATGATCTCTCTTTTCGTGTAAATGACCCGCTCATCTGGAATAAACTCCCCCCAGCTCTTACTAATATCCAGAAATTGACTGAATTTAAACGGGCTCTAAAAACAAAATTATTTTAAAAAATCCTACTATCGATAAATTTTAAGTTCTCTTCAATTAATTGTAAAAAGCCATTTTCTCAAGCCTTAAGTAGTTGTTTGGTTTCGGTTTCCTCCGTATTTTTTTTTTATCCAAAGTCAGTTATTGCTGAACATAACCCGACAGCTAAAATGTTCCTATTTTTGCACTATTATTGTCAATGTGTTATTTTTTTATCGCGTGTATATACTGTATAATATTTTGTAATTTTATTAGATGAATATGTACCTGAGGAGTACTGTAGGAGTAATATTAAAAATAAGTAAGAATGTATGTAATATGTTAAAAATATATAAATAGAATATGAAAGGAGTGCTGTAGGAATACCACTGAATGGAGTTACTTAATGATTATTTTTTAAGTTTATAATAGTGTTGCGCACTTGAAGTAAAATAACACAAAACTGAGCTATATAAATGCTTTGTTATTATTATTATTATTATTATTATAAAACTAAACAAGTTTGGGGTGTTATAAAGATTCCAAGTACCGTAGAGATATGACAATTCCTCCAGCTCCTTCCCGTACATTGAGATGGCAACATACTACAGTATCGCCCCTAGTTGCCCGCGTTGGCCGAATTGCGTTTTTCGATCCATTTTTTTTGATTTTTTGTAATATACTCGAAAATTTAAAAAAAAATGTACTTAAAGCGGGTGGTTTCACAGAATTTGAAAGATTCATCAAAATTTCATAGTTATTCAATATTCAAGCTCTGTGAATTTTCTATCCAAGTTATGTTTTTATTAGATTATTGGTCAGTTGTATCACAGTGCTTGAATAATTACAGAATTTGAATAAAACATTCACAACTTGAATTTTAACTTTGAAATTTTGATGAATCCTTCAAATTCTGTGAAACAACCCGCCCTAAATGACCTACATAAATTGTACTATATTTTAGGGGCAATTAGGTTTGTACTAACAGTTATAAGCCTCGCTGCTCCTCGCGCTCGGTCTCGTGGCTAACATATCACAATTCTTATCATTATTTTTTAAATTTATTTATGTATGCTGTAATTAGGACATTTTTAATATTTATATCTGTTTAAAGCATATATAAATAAAATTTAAAATTTATAAAACTTGTGGTACATGTGATAAAATAAGTCTAAAAATAAGAAATTACGGAAAATTTATCACAACGTAATATTTCAAAAGATGTATAGTTATTTTGTGGAGTCATAATTAATAAATTAATAACAGTTAATTTGTTTAAACCATTGTTAAAATATAGTGGTTTAAACAAAGTAATTGTTGTTAATTTATTATATAAGTGTTTTTTCTCTTTGTAATCCACCAGACCGACCGCGACTGGTGAGCGGTGATGCGTATTACTGTTAGAACCTAATTACCTCTTTAACATTTTTTTGGATGAGGAAAAAAGGAGTAAAGTCATTCGCATTACCTAATATTTATTTTTAGAATTTTCGGTTTCTATAATTTATTAAGAATATATTTCACAGAAAATCTGTAATGTATGAAAAAAATCAATTCGTACAACTCGGGCCGCTAGAGGGCGTTAGTGTACCATGTTTCCATCAAACGTAAGTAGCTGGAGGTATTGTCATTTTAGAGTATTCGAAGTTACTACCATGCGGCGGGCCTCCACCAAACAGTGCAGTAATTCAGGATTATTAGCCAAATAGGCCAATATCAATGCGGGTATGATGACCCAATTGTGTTTGTCTCGCAGAACGATTCACGTTTCAGATGTGTACGTTATTTATGCGACCACTAAACTACTGTAATTTGTTTGAACTCCGCCAGTGCTGACCTCGTAGGAAATTGACTAAGAAAAGATGGACAGATGGGGGACTTGGTTATAATATGGTGATAGCAGCTGACGAGTGAAAATATGCAGCTAATTTATACCGGACCGAAGTAGAATGGCTTACTTTGTTGTTGAATTGAGTTGATGATAGGACAATGACTGTATTTCGTAACGCAATTATCGTCAATTACGATCACTTGATATTTTGGCGCCTTTGATTCAATACATTTTTTGTATCATACCGCAGAGCATAGTAATTATTAAAGACGAATCTACATGCAAGGAGAAGAAACCAACATAAGGAGGGCAAGAGGCGGCTTACTGTCATTTGATTTGCGAATAAATGCATCCCGACGGTCTTCGGTAATATTAACACATCCCAAATGAACCACGAAACCGAAAAAACAACAGAAAATAAAAAGATTTCAGATTATTATCTTCTTCAATGATTAAATATTACAATGAGGTTTACAAACTTCAATAAGTTATAAAAAATAAATTGAATATTTCTTTCAAGACTTGTAAAATAAGTCAATAGATGTCTCATATGAATAAAAATCGGGTAGGTATATCTGAGACTCTATTCCGACTGCAATTGTGTTCGGGTAGAACTTTGCGATCATCATAAGGATAGCAGCCAATAATATGGGATTTAAAAATGGAGGATAATATTAACAAATCTTGAACTTGAAGTATGGTATCGGTGTAGATGGCGTAAATTGAACTGGTCTCATTAGCTAAGTTGGTTAAGCGGTTACCCCGGATAGGTAGAGGTCCTGGGTTCGAGTCCCGGATGCGACTGAAATATTTTTATTATCTGTTGTTTTTTCGGTTTCGTGGTTCATTTGGGATGTGTTAATATTACCTTCTTCAATGATTAAAATAAGAAAAAGGTTCATGATGGAAATGACGTTGTAAGTTGAACAAAATAGTTACACTGACCTAGACCTTTTAGAGAGAAAGAGCTGTGAAAATTAACGCCAGCAGGGGATTTTACTACTTCAAAAGACCAGAATTTGCCGAGGTACGAACCTACTCGCTTTGGGCCTGCCGCTGAGCCCCGTTGTAGCCTTAAGCTCACTCATTTTATTTCAGTAGCACACTTTAGATTTGACTTTCTCAATCGGCTTCTTGGTCATTGCCTTATCCTTTTTTTAAATTATTCTTATTTCACATATCGCTTATTATGAGTTCTACCCGTCCTTTGAATCCCGGCCCTGTTTGAATCAGTGTTCAATTCTCGAATGATTCAGCAATCGGTATGTTTCTTTGATGTTATATATTAATCACTGTAAAACATTGAGATTTTGTCCATCATGATTTTGGTCACCGGAGTGAATCAGTATTCAGTCCTGAAATGAATCAGTATTCGGTATTTTTCTTTGGTGTTAGCGGCCCAAACTAGCAACCAAATTCTTGTAAAAGTTTATCGGTTTCTCAAATTCAATCGATGATCTAAACCTATCTCAAACAAATTGAATATGTAGATCTGCTACCCTAACATGAAGGGCCTTCGTGGTTCTGACTGCGAATCCGGAGGTCACGTGTTCGGATCCCCACGTGCACAATTTTTTTTTTATTTATTTAATTAAGAGTCAACTTTATTCAAAATGGCACTAATTCTAAATTTGTAATACAAGCAATACTAGTAATGATTTATCTGTATGTAACAATAATTAATGAAGTAAGTGAAATGATTTATTCCCCACTACTTAGTATGTTCACACGACTAAAACAATATGACACATTTAAATAAATCAGTGAAGAAAACACATTATAAATATAAGTACCTCACGGAATAGAGAATTTTAATTATTTTCTAACTAAATCGGTTTTACCGGTAATAAATAATTTTAAACACCGTGCAAATTATAATTAGGTGGGAGTAAATAAAATCGTATAAATAAGTGGTCGCAATGTTGATTAACCACAGTTTGAAAATGGCCTTGAACGCCGAAACAGCTGTCACAATAATAAAAACAAAAAGTTATAAAAAAAATAAATCGAATATTTCTTTCCAGACTTGTAAAATAAGTCAATAGATGTCTCATATAAATAAAAATCGGGTAGGTATATCCGAGACTCTATTCCGATTGCAATTGTGTTCGGGTAGAACTTTGCGATCATCATAAGGATAGCAGCCAATAATATGGGATTTTAAAACGGAGGATAATATTAACAAGTCTTGAACTTGAAGTATGATATCGGTGTAGATGGCGTAAATTGGACTGTCCTCATTAGCTAAGTTGGTTAAGCGGTTACCCCGGATAGGTAGAGGTCCCGTGTTCGAGTCCCAGATGAGACTGAAATCTTTTTATTTACTGTTGTTTTTTCGGTTTCGTGGTTCATTTGGGATGTGTTAATATTATCTTCTTCAATGATTAAAATATTACAATGAGGTTTACAAACTTAATAAGTTATAAAAAAAATAAAATGAAATAAATATATATAACCTTTGCGTCTCAATATAGATTTTTTTAATGTTAAATGTTGATGTTTAAACATTGAAATTTTTATCATTTACTTTCTGAGTAACTTGCGGTTAATCGAAAGAAATGACTATTGGCAATGACATTACATAAACAACTATTGGTCAATAAGTCAGTGTTCGGTATCTTTCTTTGATGTCAAACCACATCGAGACATTGAAATGTCGTCAGTGTGTGACCCTGGCAGGTAAACGGTCGACCCGTGAGTGATTCAGACTTCCGACCATCTGAAGTTCACCCACACGCTGTTAAACTGTTAACCCTCTACAGAATATAATATAATACAGGGCCATTTTGTGAAAAATCACCTGAGGGACAAATCATAGTTTTCCTGGTAGTTTTTTCCATACTCGATTTGTTTGCTTTTTTCATTTCATGGTAACTCCACAAAGCAAAATCAAAATTCAGACGTGGCAGCTTTGTTCGTAGAAGTACTAATAAGGCATTGTTTATACAAGTATGTACCTACTTAAATTGTTTTCTTCAACGCGTTACAAGCGGGGAATTGGAAATTTCGCATTATTTTGTCGAAATTCGCGATATTTTTGTAAAAAATTGTGTTATTTTTAGTAAAAGCGGTGGTATTTTGACAACAAGAGTGTGATAGAGTTGATCCATATTTTGGTATTTTGCAACAGAAGTGTGATAGAGTTGATCCATTTTTGGTATTTTGCATCAAAAGTGGTATATATATACTTTTTTATCACCATATATATAATGACAGTACTCAGCGTTTTCCACATAACATGTAGCTGCGTTCCGTTTTTATGGCTGTTCAAGTTGTCAAAAAATATTTAAAACGTTTAATATTCCTTTTACTATTTTCAAATATCAGAAATATAGCCTAAAAAATTCGCAATTTCGTGTTATTTACATGGAAATCGCTGATTCCTCGTTATTCGCGTGAAAGTGGCAAAATTCTCGTTAAGTGACGTTGTCGTAAAAGCGGCATTATCTGGACTCTAGGCATAGTAAGACATTACGGCAGTAAAGCCATTTCAATCTTGCACTTGAGGTGAACCTTCACAAAACTACCCTATAGAAATTAACTCTTATTATTATTACAATGATTTTCTTCTTTTTTTTAAATCTTTGTAAATATTTTCCACTTATTTATATATTTAGTTTTAATTGTGCCAGTCTGACGATGCCCGTGATGGGGTAAAACCGGTCCGGTCGGAAAATGAATAAGTGGAAAAAAGTTACAAAGGTTTTTTAATAAAATAAAAAATTGAATATGGAATTCCACCAATTTCTAAATGAGAAATCTTATTATTATTATTACTTTAAGCAATGTTTCAAATTCGAAAGTTTGTCTACACCAGGGCAGTAGGTACTGGGCGTATCTACCACTCTGAACGAGCTGTTTTTTTTTTACCGCTAATGTAATAAATCGTCACAGGAGTGTTGAAAATCCGGATTTTCGTATTAAGGGAACTGAAAATCCGGATATCCGGATTTAATCGTAATTTCAATATACAACGACCGAAAATAATAACATATGGGAAAAAACAAACAATTTTTTTTTATATCCAAGAACATGTTTAGAGAGTTCAAAAGTTTAAATTTTGCCACCTATCAACAAACACTATAATTATTATAATAATAATTATAATACTTGGATGATTTGTACAGCGCCGTTTTTGTGAAAAATCGCCTTAAGGGCGCCGTACAAATACTACTTGCTAGGGTTTATCTTATTATGTACATATACAGAAAACATACTTACCTGGTAGGGCACTCCAGATTAAAAACTTAAATTACAATGTTTCGGGCTGAGATGATATGACTTTGCACGCACAGGACACATATATTAGAAAACACCGCACATTTCATGACATTGAAGTTACTGTTAAATCCTATTTGTCATTGATATTACATACATTAGAAGGTTATTGGCAAGAGAATAGTAGGTACTTATTTGAAACATGATTTTATTTGAGATTTTTGATAATAATTATTTACATTTACAAATATTTAAATTAATTATTATTAGGGTGCATTATCTTATTTTTATAGATAATATATATACATAGTTTCAGATAAAACAATATTTTGTTCTATTCCTTATTCATATTCTTACATTAATATTATATTTGCCTTTCTCATGATTACATCGAAATATAAAGCAGACTTCTTTTTACTAAATTTTGTGTCTGTGCATAATGTAAACATTTGGTTTTTGGGTTAACAACCCTATTACAAATTTCACGTCTCAAAAATATCTACATATTAAGTATTGCATGCCTGTAACTATCCTGTTGGACCCGTTAGTTTTATGTGTCAGTGCTTTTGCAAATATCTTATTTTGTTAAAATCATTAATCAGGATAAATCGGATTTTATATTTATTAAAATTTTTAATTTATTACCTTAGGTTTTGATTGCGAAAAATCTTAAAATCAGATTATTTCGTGATCCCGGATTGCAATCTCTATTTGGGGTAGTATCTTGCGTGCCCGAAAACAGCTACAATTGTAAAAAAAAAATAAAGTAACCAATATTCACATCAGTTTTTTTTAACACGTCATATGAAGATCACACTTCTGCGCGTTATCATATGTTGGGTGTTTTTAGTTTTACCTTTCCTCTCTTTAAAATAAGTTTTACAACTGTTTTTTTTTTTGTTGTTGTTGATAATTATGTGTTAAAGGGTTAAAGTGCCACAAGCCCGTTGAATTACCATCGTTACAGTTAATGTCCTAAAAGTTCTGGGCAGTGTTGGAGCTTTGACGCCGTTATAGCCTGTGATTCGATCAGGAACTATTGTGGATTTAATGACATTTAAATGTGAATAGCGAGTTTATGGTATAAACTGATACTGTATCAAAATATAACTAGCCGTTGAAAATAACGGCTAGATGCCGTCAACGCCCAACGTCGTTGACGAAAATTTTGAATATATCTGCTTCTACGTACGATTAATAACGTGTATATTTTAATGCGGCATCGCATTCATTGGTCAAATGCATACATATAGTTTGGTATTATAGATCGATGAACTAGTGAATGCAATTTATTAGCCATACGTTGTTATGATAGATTGTCCATAGTTATTGATAAGATGGAGCATTGGGGGAAAAAATGGTATGGTAAATATGAGATAATTTTTCACAAAAACGGCGCTATACAAATTATCCAAATATTATTTTTAAATATGTATATGTGCTTTTTTTTACATTAAATTAACTCCACACACTAAATAATTTCACACGGCGACAATGTCATCTTTGGAGATGCCGTGTATATCATGTTTTTAAGGAAATGTTTGAGGGGAAGTTCTGGGAAGGAAAAAGATATGAGGTGTGGGTAAGGATTTTGGGGGTCAGTGTATCCAGAAGTGAAGGACGTATGCAATGGGTCGAGAAAGTCCGGTCAAATGGTCTTTATTACCCAGCCTCTCCCGATCCAGGCCATTACCCAGCTGATGGGCAGGCACGTCCACCGCCAAGACCTGGAAAAACTTCACCGCATGAACGCGGGCACCCTTGCTAAGTCACCAAACGCAGCGAACCACTTGGGGTGATCTATGGCAGGGGTGTTGGTTATCCAATGAATGGTCTCGGGGCTGCGGTACCCATATCCGCCTCCCAAATTGAATTGTATTATTTTTTTAGTATTCGCGTCAACTTCGGTGTTATTTCCAACGGTTATAATCAACAGTTGGAAATAACATGCCCCAGTACTAATACTGTCAATTTGAGCTGGATGGCTTTGGGTGCTAACCGGTAGTGAAAGCATTCGTACCGCACCCAGTATACCGGTATTTGGTTCAAAACCTTTCTCGCCTCAATAAATAACTGAGCGGTTTCTGTTAATTGTTTTTTTTTTAATAAATAATAAAGAACAGATGTGTGGAGAATATTACCTACTTAGTAGCTGAGTGAATAATTCGTCGGGTTCCCATCTTATATGATATTGTGGGCTCAAATCTTCTGATAGCTAAGTCCTCTATCAACCAATATCTGCTTACAATGATCATAAAAGTTTTTCAAATATTGTCACGTTATGCGTAACTTGGTAATGAATCAGTGCCGGGAGATTATTTGATACGCAAGTGAATGGAAGGAAAATTGGTGTCACCCAAGAACGACGTGGAATTAGCAAGAGAATCTAATTTATTTTTAAAGAGTTTTTAGTGGTTTTTTTTTTGCTGTGAAAATGAGGTCCCTGAGGGGTGTGTGCAGTCATTAAGCCCGTATTACGAATGAGGGAGTCGTAAATAACGTTACAGAAAGTCCGGTTTGTGCATCATTGACGAGATAAAGAAGAAGACGCTTAGTTTGTTTGGATGTAAAGCAGATGAATGGAGAAAGCAGTATCAGAGGACGCGTTAGTGGATAGATGAAACAGTTGGAGTCACTCCCGGAACACCTGGCGCAATCATGTGAACGAAATATCCAATGCCAAACATGTAATAACTATTAAAATAACCTTCAATTTACTCGGAAATTAATAAGAGAATTTGTAATAAAACTGAAAACATTTTATGAGTTTTATTCTAAGTACCTATATAGAAATAATATAAATGGATCGTCTGTAAGTGGCTTCACCACATTTTGAGAATGCCTTTTTTGTAAATGAACCGTTTTTTTTTAAATTGAATAATAATAATATTTTATTGAATAAACATAGTTATTATTAATTTTTTAAAACTTTGAATTAAAATTAAGTTCTACTAATTAAGCTTGAACACATTACATATCTAGTCGATAATATGAGATAATAATAATAATAATAAGAGTTAATTTCTATAGCACAGTTTTGTGAAGGTTCACCTCAAGTAGGCTTTATACTAACTAACTTAACTTAATATAATTGTAAAATAACAGATATACTACAGATATATACATAGTATATCTGTTATTATGGTATATATATTCAAATTAAAACTATGACATAAATAATCAAATGTAAAGTACAAATATCAAAAGAGCAAGAAAATCTGCACAAAATAACCTAAACTAATATAATTAGGAAAAAACATTTACATTACATGAATGCAAATTAAAACCACAATTTGAAATATTGATGACTTATTAATATGGATGAAGTGAGAATTGTGTTCCAAAACTTTGTGTTGCATTCCGTTCTACCTGCCTACTCCTGTCTGGAAATTGCATATTGATCAGTTGTTTAGTTATATTTTAAAATTCTTAACTTATCGACACATTGTTCTTGGATAAAAAAACATTTACATTACATGAATGCAAATTAAAACCACAATTTGAAATATTGATGACTTATTAATATGGATGAAGTGAGAATTGTGTTCCAAAACTTTGTGTTGCATTCCGTTCTACCTGCCTACTCCTGTCTGGAAATTGCATATTGATCAGTTGTTTAGTTATATTTTAAAATTCTTAACTTATCGACACATTGTTCTTGGATAAAAAAACATTTACATTACATGAATGCAAATTAAAACCACAATTTGAAATATTGATGACTTATTAATATGGATGAAGTGAGAATTGTGTTCCAAAACTTTGTGTTGCATTCCGTTCTACCTGCCTACTCCTGTCTGTAAATTGCACATTGATCAGTTGGTTAGTTATATTTTAAAATTCTTAACTTATCGACACATTGTTCTTGGATAAAAAAACATTTACATTACATGAATGCAAATTAAAACCACAATTTGAAATATTGATGACTTATTAATATGGATGAAGTGAGAATTGTGTTCCAAAACTTTGTGTTGCATTCCGTTCTACCTGCCTACTCCTGTCTGGAAATTGCATATTGATCAGTTGTTTAGTTATATTTTAAAATTCTTAACTTATCGACACATTGTTCTTGGATAAAAAAACATTTACATTACATGAATGCAAATTAAAACCACAATTTGAAATATTGATGACTTATTAATATGGATGAAGTGAGAATTGTGTTCCAAAACTTTGTGTTGCATTCCGTTCTACCTGCCTACTCCTGTCTGTAAATTGCACATTGATCAGTTGGTTAGTTATATTTTAAAATTCTTAACTTATCGACACATTGTTCTTGGATAAAAAAAGGTTGACCATCAATGAATCTAGTAACTTTTTCGGGATGTCACCTCATCGATTTATTTAAATTGGAGACAATCAATTCTCATCATGCTTGATATTTTGAGAAAATTAACTCGCGAACAAGAATTTCAATTACTGTCACATAAACTGCACCAATGCATTGACCGTCCGTTTTCTAATATTTACAAATTTAATGATTACGTCGCCGTTGGTTCTTTACTCCTGGTGTGTATGCGGCCTTTGAAAACCGTGTTTCGTGATTATTCCTTACGATGTTAGGTTGCTAACTTCTGATTTCTGCAGTGCAGTGCCAAGGCAAAATAAGTTTAAATATTACACTTGTTGGTTTGATCGATTAGTGGCCGAGTGGTCCAAAGTGTTAGGTTCTCACTCGGGCGTCGAGAGTTCAATCCTTTGCCAGCTAAGTCCTCCTTCGTTGTACAAGCAACATTATTCCTCTTATAATGATGAAAGTAAGATAATTTCAAATATTGTCAGGTTATTCGTAACTTGGGACTCTTAAAAAACATCGTTTAAATTTAACTACAGAAATATCATACATTAAGGCAGTGATGCACAAACAGCGGCCCGTGAGCCCTTTCGTGCAGTCAGCGAGCCTTTTTGTACGTCCCACTTGGCTGTATAAAATATCAATGCCGTAAAAAATATTCTACGATTTATGTTCGGTTTTGCGACCAACTTTAGTCTGTCTTCAAAGTTTTGAGACAGCAACTCAAAATAATTTATTTTTTTAATATTCGTTAAACGATTTAATTTTTAGGTTTATTTAAATGTAGAATTTTTTGTTGTTGTTTTTTTTTTGGGGATATGTTTTTGATGCTTTAAGATTTCTTAACTTTGTTTGAAATCTGTGTTTCAAAAATCAGAATGCTCGTTGATTAACCCTGAACCAAGAGACTTTAAAAAAACTTGCGACAACCTCCAATAAAAATGAATTTGTACAAATTATATTTGAAAACAAAACAAATTGAAGGTAGCTGATAAGCTACCCAAGTGTTACCGAAAAGGGGATACAATGCTTAATTACATCAAGGTTTTGCATTCCGAATTAACTTTTAAACTGCATCCATTGGAATTTGATACCCTGGAGTGCAATACTCATGAAACATCCGCAGAATTATATTTAAAAATTAAAACATTCTGCGGTTCATTACAAGTACCTACATAGAAATAATATAAATAGATTTTCTATAAGTGGCTTCCTCACAGTTTGATAATAATAATAATAAATGGATTAATTATATAATTGAAAATACACTTTGTATATACCACTTTACTTAAAATATATAAATATTTCTACATGTTTCGATAGCAATGCTATCATCTTCAGGAATAAATGAATACTAAGTATTAGAATAGTAAGTATTAGAACATGTAGAAATATTTATATATTTTAAGTAAAGTGGTATATACAAAGTGTATTTTCAATTATATAATTAATAATGATGCCACAAAGTTATCAAGAATTTGAAGAAATTATAAATGGATTATTTCTATAACGCTATTTTCATGAGAAAATCATCTCAAGGGCGCTTTACAACATAATTTATCTAACCTATACCTTATCACTTAGACTTATATATAATAACTTACATATTAGATTTATTACTAATGGCTTACAGCTAAGATTTATAACTAGACACTACCTAATTCAGACTTATAATTAGTGACTTACATCTAAGACTTATTTATATATCTAGCGACCTACAACTAAGACCTGTAACTAGTGACTTAAAAGTAGTGACAAACATGCTTATCGATTGGGTGAGTATTTTAAACAATATTGTTGAATGGTTAACATCTATGGTTTAGGAATAGAGACTTACAACTAACACGTTTACATTTAAAAATAAATTACCTAAAGATTGTTGCCCTTGTTTTCAGTGATAATTTACACAACAATGGAGCGTGTTTATGTATCATACAAAATGTTGCCATTTACAAAAATCAGAACATAACCTGATATTGAACAACAGGCAATCATATCCATACATTTTTTTATGAATAAACCGTTTTCTAAAGTGAATAGTAAGAGTTATTATTAACATTTTAAAAACTTTAAACAAAAATGGAGTTTTACAAATTAATCTTAAACACAATAAGTAAAATTTATTTTTTTTGTTATTTCTTGTTTAATAGCAATCGTTCGGAGTTCCCGATTTTTCATGAGATATGCTTAACGTTTTCCATTGTGTTTTCGACTGACAACATTTATTGGTTTGGCGAGAAGGGAAAATTTCGACTGCGTTCTTTGCCTGAACGTTCTATCGTTCTGATAATTGTATTAAAAAGTTACCGCTTTAGTAGGTCAGCGACATCATTGAATGCGAAGTTAACCGTGTGTACCGTACCACCTTGCTGCCGGCGAACAAATGAATAATTTGCCCCTCCTGCTAAAAAGGTTGTGCATCACTGCCGTAAGGAAATATCAATGTTTTTGTTATAGTAAGGGAGAATCTTTTATGTCTAAAGGATACCCATATTGTTACAAGCCATTCCACAATCAGTGACCAGTTGAACACAGCGAGTCGTAAAAACGATCTGTTTTTTTTTCTGTAAATATTTGCAATGTCTTCTGACCATTTCCAGTTTTTAATTTGAAAATCGCTCAAGTGTCGCGCCGGTCCGAAGCCAGCGAGACTATGGCATCCCCATTTGGTGTATATTAAAAAAGGGAATAAGGAAGATAGTGAAGTACCTGGTTATTCAGATCTGGTCATCAAACACGGATAAAATCAGTTTCGATTCTGAACGGTGGTCTATCACCAGTGCTATATTGAGAGTACCTATCACTATGGAGTGTCGAAGAGATTAACGAAGATACTTTTTTGGAACACCTTCCACTGAAATACCTTTAGAACAGACGTCTATGATGTTTTAAAGACGGAAATCCTTCCATTTTGATAGGGAAATCCATCAAACCAATCGATTGCATCACAGATCAGAGATTCTATACACCTCTGTATTTCTAAGTAAAGTTACACGTGTTGATTGGGAATACATAAATTATTCCTTGCAGGCCACGTGGCTTACTGGTTATGAGCACCGCACATCCCTGCAGCACACGTGTGCCGCGCCTGCGCTGTTTGGTAACACCGCATCGTGCTTAACTTGCCCACGAGAGTACTCGTGTTGAGGAATGCACGCGCGAGCTGCATAATACTAGCTACCATGATGTTTTGATTTCTGTTGGACGGAATGTGAAATTAAACTTACATCTGTTCCTTGTTAATTGCGTACTTACCTTTTAAAAGTGTTTCAATCTGTTCTTGTAGGAGATTTTTATACAATTTATTTATTTATTGACACCTTGAGGCTTTTACATATAGATGCATTTATTTATAGGTAGTTGTACAAAAGAGTATAATTATAGTACACAAAATAATAATAATATAGACTTATAGAGGTAGTTACTTACAATATAAGTATGTAGTTACAGAGTAATGAGTAATTGTTATTAATTCATTAATTATGACTCCACATTGTGATTACGAATCTTTTGAATAAAATATAACTGTTTAGAAATCAATGATTATTTGGATATTAAGTTTTTTTTTCGCCGACTGCAAGGCTACCTATATAGGGCAGACGGGAAGAGCCTTCTCAACTAGATTCAAAGAACATATAAAATGTTATAAAAATAAAAGCACTCCTTCAAAATTTGCAGAACATATTTTAGTAAATAATCACGTCCCGCTTGACAACAACAAACCTAAACCCTTACATATACCATAGAAAGAAAGGGCCTAAGATTAAATTTCCTTGGACAATTAGAAATTAATAAACGGACGAATATGATCCTAATGTAACATTAATTAATAAGGAAGTAAGGAAAATTATATATTCACCGCTTCTCAGTATAATAATAATAATAATAATCGGACCATTTCTATAGCGCCGCTTTTGTGAGAAATCACCTTAGGGGCGCTGTACAAATATTACTTCCTATTCTTAAATCATTCTTATGTTCACATTATCAAAACAATACGACACATATAAATAAATCAATTAAGAAAACATTGTCAGTTAAATACGAGTAAACACATTATAAATGTGAAAACTAGAATTTTAATTGTTTTCCAACTAAATCCGTTTTACCGATAATAAATCATTATTTTTTTAAAACCCGTCCAAATTGAAAACGAGTGGGAGTAAATAAAATCATATAAATAAGTCGTCACAATGTGGATTAACCACAGTTTGAAACAATAATAAAAACTGAAAATACTTGCAGAACTTAAAAATAAAATTATTAAATTTGATTTACGTTAAATTAAAAAATAAAAATAAATGGAGTTCTACGAATTAAACACAAAAATAATTAATGGAGATTAAGAGGTGATTAATTTCTATAAGTTGCGTGCATTTATATCCCTTTACAACCGGACTCATACGAGCGTGAGTTAGTCGTTGAAAAATTTTTAACGAAAATTTAATCTGTTTTTGCGAGCGGACCCGGTGTGCATCGATCGTGCGGGAATTGCTCTAGCCGCGGTGTTTGAACTAGTCAGTAGCTCGAGAAATACGAACGAAGATGGCCGTGTTTTTTGATCCAGCAGTTGGCAAAGGTATGTAGATATTTTAGTATTAATTTTTTGATAAATTTGTAAAATTGTGCATTGTTTTAGAACCTAAGATGTTAAGTAACAGTTTAAATGCATTTTTGTGTTGTTGTGTTTGGTTAACTAATAGTTATTATCCTTTTAATCTCTCACAGCACGATCGTAACATCCAGGATTATGGTCACATTTTTAGGTGATTTATCTACAAATATTTTATTTTAAGATGCTCATTTATCAACCACCTAATCCGTATTTTTGTTTATTTTAAGGAATCGCCATAAATGAGTATAATGTTTTGGAGATTCTGGGTAATGGTGACGAGTCGGAAATTGAAGATCTGGTCAATGAT
Organism: Halesus radiatus; assembly: GCA_022606495.2. Lineage (NCBI taxonomy): Eukaryota > Metazoa > Arthropoda > Insecta > Trichoptera > Limnephilidae > Halesus > Halesus radiatus. The sequence goes on along the minus strand of JAHDVE020001124.1, from coordinate 71,677 downwards.
GACGAAGGGCTTTAGGCAGAGTGTGCTGACCTACAGGAGCCCATGGAAAATGACGATAATCTCCCCCCTCCTCCCACTATATCAAGATCGAAGGAGCCAAGGCAGAAAAGAGATTCGAGGAAGAAGTCGAGACGAAAGCGTACTTGGAAGCAAACACCATTCACAGATAAATCCCATGACTTCCCTGAGCTACCGAAGAACACTGTGAGGACTTCCATGGAATATTTTAGGGACTATTTTGACGACAATTTTTTTGAAAAAGCCAGTACATGTTCTAACTTGTACCACCTAAGAAAAACTGGCAGAGAACTGAACACAAACCCACCAGAGATGTCAAAAATGATTGGCTTACATATCATTATGGGGTGTATACCTTATCCACAACTGCCAATGTACTGGCGTGCTAATATGAAGCTCTTGATGATTTCTGAAGTGATGAGTCGCGATCGTTTCTTGGCTTTACGCAATGCTTTTCATGTGGTTGAAACTGATGACGCTCCACCGGAAGAGGCCCAAACCCGCTATGGAAAGTTCAACCAGTAATAACAAGGGTTCAAAATGCATGTACCAAGCTTGAAAGAGTTCCAGGTTACTATTCGATCGACGAACAAATGATCCCGTTTACTGGACGATATAAACTTCGCCAGGTGGTGAAGAACAAGCCTCGCCCTGTGGGATTAAAGAATTTTGTTCTCACAACAAGTGGTGGCCTCATGCTTGATTTTGCCATATATCAGGGAGCCAAGAGTACTTTTGGAGACACACCACTTGGCCTTGGTCCATCAGTAATTCTACACTTGGCTAAAAGTGTCCCCCCCGGCAGCTGTCTTTACTTTGATCGCTATTTTACGACAGTTCCACTGATCAAACAACTACACGCTCAGAAACTACATGGCACTGGGACTATTATGCTAAATAGATTAGCTGAAAGAACCAACATCAAATTTAAAAATGACAGAGTCATGCTTCGAGGAGAAAGCCAGCAGTTTGTCAGTGAAGAAACGGCACTTGTTAAATGGAAAGACAACAAATCCGTTTCGATGGTGTCAAATTGCACTGGTGCTGAAAATAAGACATCAGTCAAAAGATGGGACAAACGTTCAAGGTCTTACATTGACATTTCAGCTCCAAAGATAGTGCAGAATTACAATATGCACATGGGAGGAGTGGACGTTCTGGACCAGCTAATGGAATACTATCGTACCTTCATTAAAACTAAAAAATGGACACTGAAAGTTCTAATCCATTTCGTGGACTTGGCTCTGGTAAATGCTTGGAGACTCTATAAAAATGATTGCCTTGCAAATGGAGTTCCCAGGAACAAGACTTTGACATTATTAGAGTTTCGCCTGGATGTTGCCGATGGATTGGTAAATAAACCTGAAAAGAGGAGAAGAAGTGTCGAAACAGATGAGGAAGAAGATGAATTGCCTAGTAATAGGAAAAATAAATAGTAGCTAAGAGATATGATGGATATATTCATCTCCCAATTTTTGATGAGATAAATGCTCCCAGAGTCTGCCGCTATGAAAATTGCAGAAGCCGTTCTAAAATACGCTGCGAAAAATGCAACGTGTATCTGTGTTTATCTCGAGGGAAAATTGTTTTTATACTTACCACAAGAAAACATAATATTCAGAAATGTAGAAATGTGTAAATGTGTGAAAAAAATATAAATAAATATTGCTTTTTAAATTTGAATTGTCTTTATTTTAAAGAAATTGTACCGAAATAATGGTATGCGCACGATCGTGCGAATGTCAAATTATTCCTGAACCGCACGATAGTGCGTGTAATTTTTTTAAGAATCTGGTCTCCGGAGATTTTTAAAATTATTTTTCCCTGACCTAAGGGATAATAACTAAAAGCTTTATTGCTATAGCGCATTGCTATTCCGATTTTTTTCCCACCGGTTGCAAAGGGATATAGAGATTTTTCAAAGGAGCATGTGTTAGGTTAATGAAGCCATTCATCAATGTTACAGGAGTTGATATATTGTATACCTTTTATAAAAAACAGATGATTAAATTGCCCAATATATTAGAATACCAGACAAATAAAATGATTTAAATACTGAATAAAGAGAGGTTATCTGATCTAGCCGTACAGTAAGAGAATGAATTTATTAGTGATAATTGGCGACTATATATGATATACAGATGGCGTTACCATCGCTGTAATTCACGTGTTTGATGACTGCCGAAATAGGAATTATTAGTGGCCAGTTCAGCGGGTAGCTACAACTGCAACACATACAGAACTCGTTACATCGAACATCGAGAGTTCGCGAGACGTATTCGGTACAAAGCTGCGCTTGTAATGCGGCCTTACGGTAAAGCTGGAAGCAGCCAGCGTGGTGCCGGCCATTCATCGCGTGCAATGCCTAAGCAGAATTACAAAACAACACTCATATTATTTTAAAAAAATGGTGTAATTAAATATATATATGGGTTCATATATACATTCGTTATTCAGAAGAGAGATAGAGAATAAGATTGAATATTTTTTTGGCAACAACGGTACAAAAAATAAATAGTATTTACATTAATGATTCTTTGGCAAATTAAAAGACAACACAATGTGTCGGACGCCCGCCTTATCCTTTCATAAATATTGTGTTTTAGTTGTATATTTGTAACAATTGAAAATGTACGGAACAAAATCGTCATTTTGTAAAGGTTTATAAGTCGTCGTCATTCCTCCGTGCAGAGGGAACGACAGGTCGTGTCTCCCTCCCCTCCAGCCCACTTCGCAGATCGGGATCAGCCGCCCTCTACAGTCGTTTGTGTGCCACATGTCTGACACACACAAAAGCTAAACACTGTTTTAGTAATGTTCCAAACAACATTGAATGTAAACGATAATGTTGCATTGTTGTGAAATTATTTTGCCTCTAACATTGTAACTTAATTTGTTTGGCCGTCATATAAATAATTTAAAATGCTCAGGGGAGAGATGAAAAATATATTTGTAGATTATTTGCCAAGGCGCTTAAAAGGCTATGAAATAAAAAATTGAGTAATAAATACATTGAATTACATACAAGTCCAAAAATTATTACCAAATAAAAATAATAATAATACGTAAATTTTTTTTTTTTTTTATAAAATTTGAGCCGTACTCTTGTTTCAAAATCTTTTTGATTGTAAAATTCGAACGAAATCAGGTGCTCCTTATGCAGGTGTGTAGGTTGAAATTCCCGCTTAACACCGGTAGCATATATCGAATATCGTTCGATGTGCGCAAAATGCGTGTTTTATCTTATTTTATAAAGCTCGGGCATAAATATTAAAATGTTTTCCGTCATATTCTAAAGAACTTAATTTGCCACAATGAACAATGTAACAATATCCGAAAAATGCTTCATAAGTAGGAGATTTTGCACTTACATTTTTTTTAAATCTGATAATTTATTTTTAACTAGGATTATAAAGCGACTCACCAAAAAAATGCCCAGTCGAATGAAAGGCTAAAATTTGATGATCCAGAAAAATGATCTATCATGTTTCTGGATCATCAAATTTTCAAATCAAAACCCATGATTTTTCATTTATTTTTTTAAAAGAAAGACAAATATTCCCTGGTTACGAATAACCTGACAATATTTTAAAATCTCCTACCACCATCACAGTAAGAGAAAGATGTTGCTTGTGTCGTAATGGAGGACTTAGCCAGCCGAGGAATTGAACTCATGACGCACGGGTGAGACCCAAACGCGATGCCAACTCAACTACTGACCGGCATTACTTTGCATTGCATCGCCTTAATGAAGTTATATGGATATTTCAAATATCCATAGCACATGATGGAAAATGCATTACATACTGAAATTATCCACCTAGAAGTTAAAAATACGGACGGAAAAATATTTGCAAAATTTTACGGCGCCAGAGCTCAGCGTTAAATTTTTTTTAACATCTCTGAATACAAAATTATCTCTTTCATTGTTATTTAATTGGCTGGTTGGTAAATACTCATTTACTGATCACATTATCATCAGTCTCTTTTCACTACTAGATGAATACATTTTTCCATATTTAACATACGTTCAATGATTTTTCACTCAAATTAATCAGTGCGTCGCAGGCAATTTTTCCTGATAAAACGAGTGTTTATGAAATTAAAAAATTTAGTAAACTGTTGTATTTCCCGCCAGAATGCAAGCAATAAATACCCACACACGTGCGTGTACATTGCAATGCACAACATACAGACTTTAATCAAACAAATTGCGTGCTCGTGAATCTTTAAAGTTTGAACGTTTTTGTAATTCCCGCCAGAATGCAAGCAATAAATACCCACACACACGTGCGTGTATATCGCATAGCCACGCATATATCTATAATAATTAGGTACTTAACCAACTTCAATGAAACTGCGTTCTTACGCACGGGCATTGGGCATGTTTGTTTCGATTAATATTTAATACTCCGCACTTAAATGTTGCTACATCACATATCGTGTCATGCGTGTTCTATGAATTATTATTTTTCATAGGGAGTTATAATCGTAATTATAGACCACTTGAGACTTAAATGATTTTCGATGCGTTTGATCATTGAGGTTAGAATAACCCAAGTTTTGTATTTGATAAGAGCCGGAAGCTTTCTATCTCCCAATCTGAACAAAGAGTCGTAAAGGTATTGGCTCCGTACTCCAGACTCCGGAAATATATTTTTTATAGTTATTTCACATAAAAAGTTTATTTTAATAAAAAAAATATTAAGTGTTATAGTAAATTTGCGGCACGTTTCATAGTGATAGATTCTCTCTAAAAGCTACGCTTAACTTTAAATTAATTTATTGACCAGATCTGAATAGCCAGCTTCTTTCCAACCTTCCTCTCTCCATCTCCTTTCTCTACCTTCAGCCCCACAACATACCCCATTTAGTGATGACATAATTCCATTGACTCCGGACAGTTGGGACGCCTACGCCGTTTCAGGCGTCATTTAGATTATTTATCTTTCAACAGGGCAATTCTGAGAGTATCTACCGCACTGGAATGTGGCGCAAACATATTTTATTTTATTTTTTTAAAAAGAAAGACAAATATTCCCTGGTTACGAATAACCTGACAATATTTGAAAATCTCCTACTACCATCACAGTAAGCGAAAGATGTTGTTTGTGTCGTAATGGAGGACTTAGCCAGCCGAGGAATTGAACTCACGACGCCTGGATGAGACCCAAACGCGATGCCAACTCAGCCATTGACCGGTCAAATATCATATAACCATTCAAAGAAAACAAAATTTATTTTCCTATATCGGTTTTGAACCCGCGATCTCTGTATCCGGATGCAAGAAGCTTATCGTTCTGCCGCAAGGTCTTCTAAGAGCATTTTTTGTCTGTTTATTCTAAGTGTTCATAAAGTAATCAAAAATAATAAAACGTAAAGAGTGTAGGTAGGTTCTTCAATATAACTGTTTTATGACTTATAGCGTCCGTAACTTATATCTGGTCCTTTATAGACATTGAACACTTGAATGAATACCAATTCGGTTCAATCAATTGATGCTTTGATCATAATTTTATTAGTTCTTCAATGTTCTGTCAGTGTTAGTCTGCTAGATTATGCTTCTGTAACCTTTACTAACACACATACATTTAACATTATTGGATCTGATTATTACATACATCTCATAGTTTATAATATTGTTTGTACATTACATATTAGTAGACATCGCAGACTGTCTCAAATTAAAAGACAGTCTCCAACAAATAGCGAATTGTTCAGGAGAGATGACAATGCGTTTTGCACTTACCAATTGAAATAAGATAATTTGAATTTTACAGAAAATAATAATAATAAATAGGATGCTAATTTTTCATTTTTAATTTATAGTTTATAAATTTTAATGCATAAATTGAACTGGTCTCATTAGTTAAGTTGGTTAAGCGGTTGCCCCGGATAGGCAGAGGTCCTGGGCAGAGTCCCAGATGCGACTGAAATCTTTTTATTTTCTGTTGTTTTTTCGGTTTCGTGGTTCATTAAGGATGTTTAATATTATCTTCTTCAATGATTAAATATTACAATGAGGTTTACAAACTTCAATAAGTTATAAAAACTAAATTGAATAATTTTTTGTAGTTTATCTTTATTTTGTATTTCCGCATATGCAAATATTTTTTTAAATTATTTTATGAATGCAAAAGTGTTTTTCTTTTTTAAAAATTATGAGTCTCAACGGGACATATTGACCTATGTTTTTTTTATATTACTATATCCACGTAAAATGAAATTTGTTCTGAAATAAGGCCGGTGCCTTTATGGTAATTTATGACCATGGAATGAAATAGACAAAGTAGTAAATATTCATTTTAATATCTACATCTGTCCTCTGCGCAGTTATAACTTCAAAGCTTTACCGAAATAGCGCTCGTCTTACTCGTGCATTATTGAGCCATTTCATAGTTGTCTGAACACTAAAACGTCTTCATTATTATGATAATTCACCTTTGAACGTTGTTCTAACTAAATCGTAGGGACTTTATGACGTTTCTTAGAAACATAACTGCAGTCGGAGACAGTTGCTATTTTTCAGCAAGGTGGCAGAATTACACTAACTTTGTTGCGATGTTAGTACGACTTATTGGAATGCGATGGGATCGCGCTACTCTAAACGCTGTTAACTTTAACATTCGTCAACTGCGTTGAGCATTTCCGGCAATGATTTAGCATTTATTCAAACGGTTAATTCTATTTCTTAATTATAATTTTTTTTACGTAAATCAAATTTAATAATATATTTTTATAAAGTTCTACAAGTATTTTTAGTTTTTATTATTGTGAAAGCTGTTTCGGCTTTAGTGACATTTTTAAATTGCGGTTAATCCACATTGAGACGACTTATTTATATGGTTTTATTTACTCCCATTCAATTCTAATTTGGACGAGTTTTTAAAAATGATTTACTATCGGTAAAACCGATGTAATTAGAAAATAATTGAAATTCTCTCACAATAATAATAATAATAATACTTGGGCGATTTATATAGCTCCGTTTTTGTGAAAAATCACCTCAAGGGCGCTGTAAATAGCCTCGTCTGTGTTGTTTTTACATTTATAATGTTTTTTCACGTATTTAAATTGCAATGTTTTCTTAATCGATTTTTTTAAATATGTAAAAACTAAAAATACTATTAAATTTGATTTACATTGAGAAAAAATTAAATTGAGTTCTACGAATTAAACAAATTAAAAAATTAAACTTATGCAGGTGGGACAAGGTCAAAAATCCTGCTTAACATCGGCCACATGTTTTCATTGACGCAAAAAAAAAAATCACCAAAACGCGTGTTTTATTTTAATTTGTAAAGCTAAGGCTTTTAAAATATTTTACGGTCATATTTAAAAAAAAACTTAATTTGCCACATTGAACAATACGACAATATCGGAAAAAAGGTTCGTAAGTAGGAGATTTTGCGCTTTAAACATTTTTTGGTCTGATGCTTTATTTTTTTCTAGGCTTATAAAAAGACACACTAAAAGAATGGACGGTTATACGAAAGGCCAATGTGTGTTCTTCTTGCAGTACTTGATTAAATGATCTATGATATTTCTAGGCCATCAAATTCTCAAACCGAAAACACACGATTTTGCATTACTTCCTATTGCGCCGGCTTAAACAATTAATAAATCTATTTCTTAAGTTTGTTTAGTAGTTCTAATGGGTTCATGCGAAATATCACATCAGACCTTCACGACTCAAAAAAAGTTTTTGTATTTTACATACCTAATAGAAATTAGTGGTTTCGAAAGACATTTTTATATATTTACTTAACTAAACCATTATAAAAGAGTTAATAACTTGCATAACATATAGTTCACAAGGCATGTCGTGGAACGGTTGCGTTATGGATTGCAATTATGATTATATTGCCGTCTTAAGAAAGAACCACGTATATGCAAATTTAAATATTTTGACATTAGTGTTTCCGTTGCATTTTATATAAATAAACATATTTCTGTCAGAAACCTATCGTCAAATTTTTTTAAAATTTATTTATGTAGGCTCTCTAACATACAATATATCAAATAATTATTAAATTAATGAAATATTTTTAAGTGTGGTTGTCGTGGTGATTTCAGTTATAGATGAGCACACAATTCATAATAATATTATTTGTACAGTGATAAGTTTGAATATCAAAAAAGTTCAAATAAGCAATGAATTTATGTACAAATAAGCAATGTATTTCTATAGAAAACAATGTTATCTAATGAAAAAGTGATTTTACGAATGAAACGGGTATTCATAATTGGCCAAAAACGCGTTAATGTGAAATATCTAAAATTGCATATACGCGCTTCTTTCTTGTGACGACAGTGTAGTAATATTATATGTAGTACAGTATTTTCAATAAATTCGTTGTAAAATAACGCAGAAACGGAAGACCGAAAAAACCCTTTTTTCTGTAATATTTCATACGAATACTTTAGAATTGAAATAATACAGTCCTACCGAAAACGTTGAATAACGGCGTTGTTTTTTTTTTAATTGTCTTCAACGTCCAGTACTGTTACGAAAGCGGTTTGGTTATTTGCCGAACCCGCATCAGTGCGTGTCCTAACTTTAGTGATATTTCGTATGAGAACTTATGAAATATTTTGTCTCACGGTTGCATTCTATCTGTTGGTATCTTTATAATATTCATACAAAATAACGAAACAGGATTGTGGATTTTAAAACAGCGCTTTGGCTTTACCACTTTTCAATACGAAACTAATGATGTTTTTTTCTTATTGTCCAGGCGCACTGTTCGGAGGGATGCTGGGCGGAGCGGCGATGCGCCAGGGCCGACGCAAGGCGCTGCTGTTTATCTCGCTGCCGCTGTCCATGTGCTGGCTACTAACCATGTGCGCTGACTCCGTGAAGATGCTGTTAGCCACCTCGCTAGTGGCCGGTTTCCTATGCGCCATCGTCTCCATGGTCTCGCAGGTAAAGACTGAACTTGACCTACTCTGCACCCTCGACAAGGCTTTTCCCGAGTCGAGGGACTCCGGAGACTAGGCATCGCTTCACCCTTATATGCACTTGTTGCTTGGATTCTAATGATTCGCCTCGCTTCATTAAATACAGACACCAGATGGAATGCAGGCCAAGCGACTCTGTCAATGGCCTATGTCACTTTCCAAATACACAAGCTCCCTAAATTACGCAAACATTTATATCCCTCTTTGAAATACCATTCTAATCTTCATCCAAATTTACTTTCTTCCTGTTAAAATACCTTCTCTTATATATGACAGCAACATACACAAAAATTGCAAGAAAATATTTAGAATTAGCCTGGTGTAAGGTATTTTTCTAAGACATTTTTTTCTCTTGTTCCCCAGGTCTACATAAGTGAAATCGCCGGCCCAGATGTCCGAGGCTGTCTCTCGTCGCTGCTGAAGATCCTCAACCAGACTGGAATCCTGATCAGCTTCACAGCCGGAGCATACCTAGACTGGCAGCAATTAGCGTTGGTCGTAGCCTGCGCCCCCATAGCCTTATTCCTGTCAATCATCTACCTCCCAGAAACACCCAGTTTTCTACTGCTGAGAGGAAAAGACGAAGAAGCAGCGAAATCTCTACAGTGGCTTAGAGGTCCAGAAGCAGACGTCAGACAAGAACTTGCAACAATAAGAACAAACATCCTTGCAAGCAAAAGGATTTCGGATACTCGGCAATACTTCAGCAAAAGCTTGTTTTCTTCCAGGTTGACGGGACCTGTTTTGATTACTTGTGGTCTGATGCTCTTTCAAAGGTTTTCTGGTGCTCATGCGTTCAGTTTCTACGCCGTTTCTGTATTCAGAAAAACCTTTGGAGGCATCAGTCCACATTCTGGTGCTATAGCTATGAGTGCTGTCCAAATATTGGCCTCGTGTCTTTCTGGATTGTTGATTGACACTGTAGGAAGATTACCGCTGCTGATTTCAAGCGGTGTGCTGATGTCTTTGGCCCTTGCAAGCTTTGGGTCATATATATATTACGAAGAAGTGTACAGACACACTTTGGCTGTAGCTACAACTAGTTTGCACGGTGAATATGATTGGGTTCCATTGACTTGTGTTTTAGTTTTCACGGTAGCTTTTAGTCTTGGAATCAGTCCTATATCTTGGCTTCTTATCGGAGAACTGTTTCCCCTAGAATTCAGATCTCTCGGAAGCGCCTTAGCTACAACCTTCAGTTATCTTTGCGCGTTTGTAAGCGTTAAGACTTTTGTTGACTTCCAAGAGGCCTTGGGTCTTTACGGAACGTTCTGGTTATATGCTGGAGTATCAATTTGTGGACTTTGTTTCGTCGTAGTTTTCGTGCCAGAAACGAAAGGGAAAGAGATGGATGAAATGGACCCAAAGTATATCGAATCTATCTGCATCAACAGATGATAATTTTACTATATTCGAGCAAATATTATAATAATTAGAGTAGGTATTAAAAGGCCTTGATTTTCTGATTAAAGTTAAGCTAGCCTTTACTAACGTGGCCATTTATACTTAATATAATAAACAACTTCTAGTTGATGTGAATGTTGTGCAATGTAAATATAAACTAAAGAAAATATTGTAAATAGTAGATATAAAAATATTAAATAAATATTGTGACTGATTTTAAATATATTTAATGTTTAACAAAATACCTAATAATTATTTGTTTGAATTGAAATTGTTACAAAATGGAGATCATCATTTTATCATCAATCATCAAGCGAAATTATTATGTTTATTTTATATTTAAATAAAAAATGTTTTTATGGTGTTAAATAAACGTCATTTTTAAGCTACGTTTATGATTTTTATTTTATTTAACAGGTTGTTGAAACGTACTGTCTTTACTTTATCCAGCGATAACTGACCTTATTGACTTTTTTTCACATTAAAACATATAAGTATTTAACAGTTACGATGGTGAGGGTTTGGGTGGTTTCTTGACTAGTACTTGACCAACTGACCAGTATAAAAGATTTAAAGCATCGCTTTCGAAACATGTTGACATGCACATATTAATAAAGTGGTGATTACAAAGAAATATTTAATTCATTTTTTAATAATGACGCCACAAAGTGAATAAAAATATTTAAAAAAAAATTAATTAAAAATATTTATTTGTTTTGTAATTTGAAAAAAATTGGATGTTTAAAATAAATATTTTATCGTAATATAACCTTTTTTTAATACAAAAAAGTTACAATAATAAATCATTCCTGTCTCCGGGATACATTTGAATCTATTAATCAAATCCAAATAATTTCGCCATTATGTCAATTATCTTTTCTATTGTCCTTGAATTTTGCTTTTGTATATTTGTCTTTGATATTTTATAATTATATGAATCATATATTTCTATATTTTATAATTAATATAGGCTGCTATTAAAACTCTCTTATGCTGTGGTGCTAAATTGCAATTATTTTGATATTCTAGTATTTAATTATAAGAAATTCATATTTTTATTAGAACGCATTATTTACAAAAGATAGAAAAATTCTAAAATTTAATCTTCAATGAAATTGACTGGGTAGCTATAGAAAAATTCTTACATAATAGAAACAAGGGAGATACGCCATGATTCATTATTATTATTATGAAACGAGCTGATTTCTAACAGTAAAGAAGATCTACAGTCCCCCGTATCTAGGATGAACGAAGTATGTATGAAGAATGAGCTAATGATAAATGTAAGTAAGTTTAAAGTCATGGTTGAAAGAGAGAGTACGAAAACAGTGTGCAATATGGTTGTGGATGATGAATACTTGGAGCAGGTCGATGAGTTTGTATATTTGGGAAGTATGTTTACGAGAGATGGAAAGACTCATAGGGATAATGAAAGAAGGGTGAATACTGGAAAGTGCATTAACGGAGAACTGAACGCGGTTAGCGCTAACAAAAATTTGTTTCAAGAAGCGAACCTAACAGTCCAAAATGAAGTGCTGATACCAACCCTGATGTATGGCAGTGAGGCATGGAACCGGCACAGTAAGGATGAAAGTATACTGAATGCTATAGAAATGAGATCTCTGAGGCGAATGTGTGGAAAAACTATGTATGATCGTGTGAAAAATGTTGAGATTCTTAAAGAATGCAAGGCTGATGTAAGCGAAACGAGTAAGATTAAGAAAAGGAGGCTTAGATGGTTTGGGCACGTAGAGCGAATGAACGAAGAGTGTAAGAAGAATATATGACGCGAATGTGAATGGAAAAAGAAACCGAGGACGTCCGAGTAAGACATGGCACAATTAACTGAATCAAATACTAATATCTTGATTCGGGCCAAGTCAGAAATCGGAATAACAAAATAGAATGAATGAGATGATCTATAAATGTGAATGAACGGTGAGAGGGACGTCGGAGAGTTATTATTTATTAATTCAAAATAATGATAATATTATTTTGCCAGACGATAAACATGGCGTTTTTAAAGAGAAAAATATTAATTACGTTTTTTTTTATTTGTATGGGCTTAGCATTTATCAAAATAAACTCAAAATAATTTTAAAAAATTACACATTTCTGACCGTTCTACGCTTTTTTACAAAAAACATTTAAAAAGTTGAATATCCTTAAAAAATGCTCTGAATGTTTTTTTTTGATATGCCGATAAGATAAATTTAAAAAAAGAACAGCGTGTAGTTTAATTTTTTCATAAACACTACGTAACTTTAATGTTTTTTTTTCAATGCGGATTACAAAATTTACAAAAACGTAACGAGAAAGGATTAAAAATATTTTTCTCCACTTTAAATATTCCATATTCATATTTGAAATATTTTGTAAAACATACAATAGGACGGTCAGAACGCCCCACCTCTTTGTTACTCCTTACACACCAAGCGCATAATTTTTAGTCCCCTTGGATAGTCCGTGCAGTTTGGTCGAAGCTCGGCGTTACTTGGTACGCTTCCATGCCATATCTCCCTTTGTTTTTATTATCTATTTAAAAATGTATGTAATTGTCAGGAATCAACCCTTATTTCATTGGTAGGATTATAACATCCCCCTTATCTTCTTGAGGTGCTTATCGGAGGTTGGATGGTATCTTTTTGCGCTACCTCCTTACAAATACAAATACCTAAATGTTTGAATTACCATCTTATTATAATAAATCATAAAAATTTTACCGAAAAACTAGTATTTTTAATATTTTTCGAGGTTTGAAAGTAATCTGTATAATTTAATGAATTATTCATAAATATTTTATAAAATGTACTTATTCTTCAAAGTTTATGTCATAAATTTTAAATATGTTGTAATTTTGTAAATAATAAAAGAATTCTATTAAAAAAATCTTAATTTCATATAAATACTGTAAGTTACTACCAGTGACGGCCTCCATGGTCGAGGGGTAAGGCTCTCGACTACGAATCCGAAGGTCGCGGGTTCAAATCCCGGAGTGCGCAAGAAATTTTTATTTAATTAATTTGTGTTGTTTCACAATTAATTCATTTAAAAATAATATATAGTATATTTGCACACGTTCCAGAGTGGAAGATACTCTCAGTATCGCCCTGGTGAAAGACCACCATTCAGAATTGAAACGTTGCTTGAAATGGCTTTTAGCCGTGTTTGGTGACCAGATCTGAATAGCCAGGTTTTTCCCCTCATCTCCACCTTCCTCTCCCCCTTCTCCTTCCCCTCCCCAATACCTTCTGCCTCACAACATTCCCCAATTGGGAATGCCATAGTCTCACTGGCTCCAGACGGTTGGGAGCAGTTTGGGACTCTTGTGCGGTATTCATATAAAAAAAAAAGTGGGGTGCAGTCCACGAAGACTGAAAAGCTGTGCCCACCTTAGAAAAATGTCTCTGGAACTTTTTATGATAATAATATGGTAATTTTTTTTAATGTGTATTTGAATATTCATTGGTAAACAACTTTTACTAGGATTAATTAATTAACCTGGACAAAATCGTCAATATTCCTTATGTATAAAGAAAAGTGTCAGTGGGTTTGTTGTTGTTTTTTAATACAAATCTACAGTTTAATGAAATTTTTGACACTTGAACCTTTAAATAAAGACAAATTTTGAAAAAACTAATCCCATCCACCTTTCCCACTATAAGCAGAATTTTGATACTTCTTGGTGAAATTTTGCACACTTGACGCTCAAAACAACTAAAAAATTATTGGGTAGGGGCAGAATCTTCACAACTTCAAAACTTTATTCCGAATCATTTATATCCTCAAGCAACGCCGAGTGCTTCAGCTGGTACAATATAATAATAAAAACGACTTTTTCAAGGCTACCAACATTTTCAACGCACAAGAGTCCCCGAGGAAAATAACTTCTCTCAAGACCTATATAATCTTTGGGGATGCTGTGTGGAGGTTATTTTAGGGGATGGGAAGGAATGAACCTCGGTCTTGAAGAGACTTATATTATAGGAGGGAGGAAACAGAGGCCGGCAGATAATTCCACAGCCGAGCTGTTGAACACAAGAACGAGTCGTAGAAGCGACTCGTTCTCACATGACGTATGTCAACCGGGTACAAATGTTGGGCGCGTGTTTGGCGTGTTTCCCGACTATGTACCGGTGCCGAAGGGATAAATGCCGCTAGTTCCCCTGAAGCATCTTCCATTAAAATACCGATAGAATAGGGGCAGCATTCCCACCTGAAGTCTGTGCTCCAAAAATTGCAATCCGTTTGTTAAGATAGGCGAATCTATCAACCGGACCGCCCGTTTCTGCACAGAGTCAAGGGTTTGTTTTTCAAATATTTTGCAACTCAAATTCTAGAGTGCGGTTCACTTGCGAGTTGTGCAGGGTCAGCAGTCGTGTACTATTAAAGTATCTGCGGACTCTGTACAATACCCCCAGCTTCTGAGAGGCTAACTTTACTCTGGATTCGATGGAGTTACTACTTGCTATCCAACTTCGATCGAGTATCACCACTCTTTTTTCTAAAATGAAATACGTTCCAAATAATGCAGCGTCTTTTCCAATGTATTTAATAATTTTCAAATATCTATAGCTGATCTATGAATAACGCTGCGAACTAAAAAAAACCTCACAAATTTCATACAGAAAGGGCTGTATAAATTTCATCAGAACTCATAGTTTTTGCTGCTTCATAAAAAATGTTTTATGCTTCACACGATTTTGGATTTTGGCATTTCGGTGAAAAATGTCTAAATTGGTTCGTCAAAAATGTATATGGTGACTTAAGAACAACAGATAGCTGTTTAGACAAATTTAATTTTGTCAGAACTCACCGTTCGAAAATTTTATTGGGACATACAAACAGATCTCCAGATTTATAGTTAAGATAAACGCTACCTGTCTGTGAATCATATCAAAATAAAGGTAAATTTATTTGGCTCGATCCGCACAAACATATTTACTGCAGGCACTTATAAACTTCCAGCCCAGAGTGGAAGACACACAGTATCGCCAAAGAAAGACCACCATTCAGAAATGAACGTTGTTAAAAATGGCTTTGGCCGTGTTTGGTGACCAGATCTGAATAGCTACTTACTTCTCCACCCTCCCCTTTGCCATCCGTCCCACTGTCCCACCGTTCACTGCCTACAGCCACACAACAAGGTATTTTCACAAACTGGGGATACTTGTCGATAGAATTGGGGTACAAGATGACATTCAATAACAGCGTGTTAATTACATTTGAATTTGAAGACTATTCAGTATTATACAGAGTGAATCACCTTCCTTTGAGACGAACTACTACTGTTTATATCTAACAGAATCTTTTCCCACGCGGCTTCATTCAACTTTGTCGTCGCACTGTAGTTAGGACTACCAGTCCTTTTTGATATCAATATGCCGGAAGATGTAATTAAATCCACAATCTTCATTTTCTCGTTTTGGGTGAAACTGTTTCCACGTTTTTGCTTGTTGTCCATGTCGATTTCGTGTTAAGACTGATTGAAAGAACGCACGAAAGACAAACGTCAAACATGTTTACTTCCGATTTCGCGACATTACTAAAAGTCAAGCTAACACTTTATTTTTAACATTTACGTTTTTAAATATGAAATGTTGGTGTTTGTATTACTATATTTAAGACAAATAATACGCATTCATAATAAATAGAAAATTAACTCGTCTATGTTAATTTAACACTGAAAGATTTTACTTTGATCTCATTTTATTGACTATGAACGTGGGGGGTACAATTATATTTTCCATAGAAGTGGGCGAGTCCTTCATAGACAATTTAGGAAGTGTAAAGATAAAAAATGATTGGAGACAGTCAAATAGAGCGAATACTTAGCAAAACACTTGGCTGATCGGCGGCTCAGATTGATCATTCGAAAAGTTGGGTAGAACGGCTGTTAAAGTTTATTTTTCTGATTCTGATAATCGCGCTAAAAATGAGCAATTTTAATATTTTCATTAATAATTATCGATTTTAAAAACTATTCATTCCGAAACGGTTCGAACGGGCTAAAACGTCATTAGATAACGCAACTGGCTGATAAGACGGCTGTCATCGACGTTGGTCTGCGTGAAGTCAACGCCGTCATATTCACAAACAAAAACGGATTGTACATTTTAAATCATCGTAAAAAAAATTATTCTTAAATATGCATATCTTTATTTTTTTCTTCTTTTTTTTTGGACATTAAAAAAAACTTGTGAAAATACTCTATCTGGGTGCCACAGTCCCACTGCTTATATATCGGCTAGGAGCAGTCAGGAGATATAAAATAAAGATATTATACCTACTCCATAAGGCAATGTATCCCTTGGACTAGAAATTGAGCTCTTTGGATGGGAAGGAATTCGAGTTTTAATTAGTCATTATGTACCCGTACAAGGCAGCGCAAAATGTTTTTAAATCTGCCGAATTTAATCAAATAATATAGCTGTAGATAAAACTAGCCTAGGGAACATCGGGGAAAAATAAATACATGTTTCTCATATGGATTACTGACTCTGTACAACAATTTTGTTAAGCGCCCGTTAGGTGATATTTAATAAAGATGACGCAATAAAAAATAACTACATAATATGTCTCTTTCCATTTGGATTCGGTAAAGATTTAAAAATGTCACCATCTAAAATTGGTTGCCCTGTACCAAAACGGATAATATTTCGGAAACAACGAATGTCCAGAGAAGAAGAAAAAGCAACCTTACATAGATTTAATGATCGTAATCGTCTTATAAAGTTTGCATTTGGAAAGTGCACACGTATTAATAATTTTACTGCGTAATATTATTTTTAATTGTTAGTATTGAAGCTGAGCTAAGTATCGAATCAAAGTTGGCAGTGAACAAATCAGTGTATCGCCCCACGCTCACTTATGGTCACCAGATCTGGATGTTGAACGAGCGTACACGTTCTAGGGTTCAAGCTGCCGAAATGAGATTTTTGAGCGGAGTTGCAGGAGTCCCAAGATGGGATCGAATAAGAAGCTCGATAATCCGGGACCACTGTTCCTCTTTATAGAAAAGTCGCAGCTGAGATGGCTTGGGCACGTATTAAGAATGCCAGAAGGTCTAAGTCCACTGAAAATTATGAGTGCTATTCCAGAGGGAAGATGTCCAGTGGGCCGCCCCGGACGCAGGTGGGAGAAGCAACTCCAGAGGCTGTGCGAGGATAGGCTGGACCTACTATGAGCGAAGCCGTTAACGTGGCACAGGACAGGGACGCATGGAGGCACCTTGTTGATGCGATGAGTCCCCGATCCGAGTAGGATAAGGGGAAGAAGATGTATGTATGTATTTCATATATTTATTAATTCAAAAAACCAAAGCTTTAGTATTACAATAAAATAAATTTCTGAACATCAAAACTTAAAAATTCATAGATACAACTAAAAATTAAATCGGAATTGTTAAAATTTTCGAACCTGGAAAAAACAACACGAATGTAGTAATAATATTGATGTTTGGTTATCTTATTCGCAATTGCAATTCTTAAGGCACTTCAAAACCTCCTCGGTAAGTTGAGAATTATTTTTGTCAATGTGGAAATGCAAATGGATGTGTTTCTGGCAGTGGTGATCGTCTTTATTGTGGTCGCCACAGCAACACGAGCAAGCGTTGTCTCCATGTGTTTTATCTGTTGTCGATGAAATGGTTATTGGTGTTGTCTCTGTTGTCGTTATGGGAGTGTACGCAGTTGAATCTGTATTATCTATTGGAGTGGTCTCTGTTGTTGTCGTAGGGGTATACGCAGTTGAATCTGTATTATCTACTGGGGTTGTCTCTGTTGTTGTCGTCGGTGTATACGTAGTTGAATCTGTGTTATCTATTGGGGTTGTCTCTGTTGTTGTCGTAGGAGTATACGCAGTTGAATCTGTATTATCTATCGGGGTTGTCTCTGTTGTTGTCGTAGGAGTATACGCAGTTGAATCTGTATTATCTATTGGAGTTGTTTCCGTAATTGTACTTTCTGTTGGCGTATAAAATGGAGTTGTTTCAGTTGTTGTACTTTCTGTTGTCGAACAAATTGGAGTAGGAGGACTTGAAAAAGTTGTACTTGTTAATGGATGATCAACATAAGTATATGTCGTTGTTTTAGTAGTCTGTGTCGTTGTACTTTCTGTTGTCGAACAAATTGGAGTAGGAGGACTTGAAAAAGTTGTACTTGTTAATGGATGATCAACATAAGTATATGTCGTTGTTTTAGTAGTCTGTGTCGTTGTACTTTCTGTCGACGGCGGGTGAGAACAGGTAGGATCAGTACTAATTGTTGGCGTTGTAGCGGTGGTTGTAATTTCCGTTGGGGATATAGGCGTACAATTGGGATCAGTAGGGTCAATGATAATTATTGGCGTTTCAGAAGTTGAAAATTCTATCGTCGGTGATGTATTTGTACAAGGAATTGTGGGATCAATGATAAGTGTTGGTGGTGTTGCGTAAGTACTTTCTGTGGTCGGCGATGTTATTGTAGTACTTCCGGTGATCGACGTTGAACCTGTGCAAGAATGTGTAGGATCAATAATAATGATTGGAGTGGTTTCAGAAGTTGAACTGTCTATTGTCGATGATGTTTCTGTAGGATCAATGATAAGTGTTGGCGGTGTTGCGTACGTACTTTCTGTGGTCGGTGGTGTGACAGAGACAGTATGATCACAAAAAGTAAATGGCGTTGTTTCAATAGTGGTAGTGTCTGTTGTCGACGGTAAATGCGTGCAAGTAAGATCAGTACCAATAGATGGCACTGTTGTTGTTGTTGTTACTGGAGTAGTTTCAGTTGTAGTTGATGCGGGTGGAGATGGTCCTGTTGGTATAAAAGTTGTTCCAAGAGATGAAAGATATATCTCTGTCGGTGGTGCTGAAGGTTCTGTCGATGGTGCTGGTGGTTCTGTCGGTGGTGCTGGTGGCTCTGTCGGTATTGATGGATGTGGTTCTGTCGGTGGTGCTGGTGGCAATGTTTCTTCCAATGATAGTCGTGAATCTATCTCTGGTATTGGTGGTTCTGTCGGTAGTTCTATCGGCTTTTCTGGTATAACTGTTGATGAAAGCAGTTAAATAATTAGTATTTAATCATTGAAGAAAATAGTATTAACATAACCCAAATGAAAGATGAAACCAGTACAAAACAATATTGATAAATCTTGAATTTGAAATTTGATATCGATGAAGTTGACATAAATTGAACTGGTCTCATTAGCTAAGTTGGCTAAGCGGTTGCCCCGGATAGGCAGAGGTCCTGGGTTCGAGTCCCAGATGCGACTGTATTTTTTTTCTGTTGTTTTCTCCGCTTTCATATTACATTTAGGTTATGTTAATATTATTTTCTTCAATGATTAAATATTACAATGAGGTTTATAAATGTTAATAAAAATAATTAATAACTAAAAATTAAATAATTAATAGATAGGTACTATTTTTTTCTTCATCCATTGATAATTAGATCAAGTAATTTAACTTATAAAGTTGACATGATGGGGTCATTGGGGTTCAGTAGAAAACAGGTAACTTAGTTGAGTGTCAAGTTTTTTTATTAATTCACAATGTAAAATACATTCTTAACTGGTAGGTATTGTGGGTGTCACTTAATTACACGAACTGTTTTTACGGGTAATCTGCAGACGGTCCAGTGGGGAGATTACCAGTGGTCTAGATGTTGGTGTTGGAAGCCTCGGAGAGCAGATGGTACTTCCGGTAGGGGGAGGTTCTGGTGCCGGGGGGGCACGCGGTTCGGGTTCCGCTTGACGACCGGTTTCACACGGTTCAAGAGGATGATCAGCAGGGTGCCGGAGGCGCTCGAATGCTGTCTTGTGGTGATTCCTGCGGCTGTGGGTATGCGCCTTAATGGAATCACGGCGCCGGAGGGCAGGAGGCGAAAAGCACTCGACTGCACTCGAACGGTGGGCGTTGGGGTTCGGCGGTTCCTGCCGAGTCTTCCCACAGCGTTTCAGGCTGGGGATGCAAGTGGCCCGCTTGCTTTGTAGGAGACGTAAGTCTCGACTACGACCACTGGCCGGACGGTCTCTACTGACTCGTCTGTGTCCACTACTGATTTTGCTTCGGCCAAAGTCCCCCTTTTTAATCATATCCGAACTCTTTTTCGGGTTCCTTCGTGAACTCCGAACTGTGGCTCAGTGGCTTTTAATTAGTTCGCTGTTAATCCCCTTAACTGCTGGCTCCTTCTGGCGACTGCAAAATTCCCGGAATTTAAAGCCGGGCGTTAGTAAATTAGCCGCAGGTAGTCAGACCTCGGGTACTGTATTCGGGATTAGGATAAATCGGTGTTTCCCGCACTTATGGCTTGTATCAAAGTGATTTATGTAATTATTAAGGTATTTGAATAGAAATAAATGCAGTGGTTTATAATGCGTAATAAAAATAAAATATTTCACAATTTGATCAAGCCGCTGAAAGATCGGTTGTGTACTTTGTTTCTATGATCTTTTATGAGAAATTAGGGAACGATTTCAATGGACCTTTCAGCGGTATATCAATTAGTATAATTATGTTATGTGAGGCTGATGTAAGCAAAATAAATAAGATTAAGAATGGGACGCTTAAATAGTTTGGGCATGTAGAGCGAATGAACCAAGAAAGAAGTGTAAGGAAAATATGTGACGCGAATGTGAATGGCAGAAGACATGGCACGATCAAGTGATTCAAATACTTGAGTCGGGCAATGCGAGAATGCATGAGATGATGTATGAATGTTAATGAAGCAAGATGTGTTTGCCAAGATCTAGTTGATTGGCGGTCCGTCCCCTCTGCCTACGCCGCGGAGAAACAGCGTGACGGTTAGTTCGTAAATTATGTTTTTAAATACCCGAATTTTCAAGTATATTTGTATTACCTATTTAAATTCTAGCCCTGTGATTCCCACATCTAATATGTAACCCTTTACCTTTGTATAGAGGCATAATCATCATAATCATTCAGTGGATTAAATCCTACCTCTGTGGCCGAACCCAATCTGTACAAGCGAGTGGTAAAAACTCTCCCTTTGTAACCCTTACTTCTGGAGTCCCCCAGGGTTCAGTGCTGGGACCCCTACTTTTTATTTTGTTCATCAACGATGTTACCAAAATAATAGAATCATTTGGACTTCTTTCCCATTGCTATGCTGACGATCAGCAAATCTACTTCTATTGTGCACCGAATGAGAAAGACAAATTAAAGGAAATTACTGTCAAATGCATTGCCGCCATTACAAAATGGATGTCTTCGAACAAATTAAGATTAAATCCATCCAAAACAGAATTTCTTTGGACAGCAACAAAAAAGCGCCAATCAATGTTAGACAAATCTCCTCTCACTACTTCGGGCTGTAACATCATCCCTAAAACAGGCGTTAAACTTCTAGGTGTGCATCTAGATGCAGATCTATCACTCAAATCCCAGATTAACAAGACAGTAAGCGCAGGTTTCTTTCACCTGCGCCAAATCAAATCAATACGGAGAAATATTCCAGCTAATGGCGCAAAGATGCTGGTAAATTCTTACGTTGTTTCTCGACTTGATTACTGCAACGGCATATACGCAAGTCTCCCCAAAATATATACTGACAGACTTCAGTCAGTTTTCAATGCTGCAGCAAGGCTGATAACCGGCGTTTCCAAATACTCCCACATATCTCAACATCTGCGGAACCTTCATTGGCTTAAGTGTCCTGAGAGGATCCAGTTTAAACTATGCTGGATGGTTTTTAAGGCGATACACGACATGGCACCACCCTACTTGGCGGAACTATGCACTCCAAACGATGTCAACACTAGGCAATCATCTCTTCGATCAGCGTCTTCAACGGCCATAGGAAGACTCTCAGTACCTAAACGCAATCCCAATACCAATTTCGGAGACCGAGCTTTTGCGGTGGCAGGCCCAACAGCCTGGAACAAACTCCCTTCATATTTGAGAAAAATCGACAGCTCTACTGAATTCAGAACAAAACTAAAGACTCATCTTTTTAAATTATCGTTTCCAGAATAACGACCCCATTGGTCTAATGGTGTTTTCGGGTACTCAGTCCAAGAGAATTACTTATATTCCTATTTACCTTCTACCGCCCAGACTACCTTCTTTAATTTCGATAAAAATTATTACACTTTTGGGTGCTCTACCACTGACAGCACGAGCAATAATCATACATGTATTTATATTATTATAAATAGGTATGTTAGTTGTAAGACTCTAGTTTTAAGCCATAGTTGTACGTCATTTTGCAGTATTGTATACACAATATGCACTTGGTCATAGATATGTATTAGTTTTAAATGGGTACTGGGTTTATATATGTGTTAGGTTTTTATTCTAGTTATGCCTACTTAAGTTTAAATTGTCACTAGCTATAACTTTTAGTTGGTGAGTGACTACCTATAAGCCGTAGATGTGAGTCACTAATTGTAGGTCTCAGTAGTTAGTCCCTAGCCATAAGTCTTACTTATATGCCATTAGTAATAAAGTTTAACTGTAAGGTATTGGTTGTATATGTTATTTTATTAATTGTAAAGCGCCCTTGAGGTGATTTTCTCACGAAAACGGCGCTATAGAAGTAATCCAATTATTATTATTATTATTATAATCACAGTCCTTCTCTAATCTAATGGCGTGTCACCCTCTTCCAAATACTGATAAAAAAGTTTGATAGCCATGTGGGAATTATACGGCTAATTCCTTTAGAGTATTTAGCATCAATATTGTCGAAACCAACAGCCCTACCATTCTTCATACATTCAATCGCTCTTTTAATTTCATCCACGCTGATTTTTGGAACATTCACCCATTCGTCATTCATACCTGATTCGCCACTGGAATCACTCGGGTTGCATTCTAAGACCTCTTCAAAGTATTTCATCTATCTATCTTTTATTTCCTCCTCATTCGTTAATATTTTTCCATCTTTCGATTTTATCACTTTCATGCATCCATTTTCTGGACCATTCCGGAACCATTTGACCTTCCAAAATAGTTAAATGTCGTCTTGGAAGTGGTTTGCCATCTTGATACCCTCTTCTTCTTTCGGGCGTTTCTTTCGTTATTTCACTCCGATACATACTGTTTTCTTGCATCCCTTGTAATCTTCTTTCACTCGATCTCTATCTTTGCTAGCAGCACTGCCAATTACTATCAGACAACCACCCTTTCTTCTTCTTGAGACCAGTGCTTTAATCTTACCATCCCACTATGCCTCACCTTTCTTCCTACCTTGCTCACTTATTCCACATGCCTCTCTAGCAGATTCACACAGATTCACTTTTGTGTGGTTCCATGTTTCGTCTATGCTTAGACCGTCCATTTCCTTCTCATTCAGTCTCACATTAACATAATTTTCATACTTACTTCTCACATAATCGTTTTGCAGTTTTTCTATATTTTGAAGTCTACACCGTTTCCACTTTTGAGCGCCACAACCAGGAAATAGACGGTTTCTACCTCTATTCCTCTGAAAACTCTTTTCCCTTCGGTGACGGCTATCAACTTAGAGTCAATTACCACAAAATCAATTACTGACCTCTCATTTCCTTTTTCCTACATACTCGTATATTGGTGGATACCTTTATGATCGAAAAGGGTATTCGATACAATAAGGTTTTACTCTAAACATACTTCAAGCATTCTGTTTCCATTGTTTAATAATGTATAATGTAAGAGAGGAATATATAAGATATGAATAATATGTAAGATAGGAATAATATATATATATATATATATATATATACGAGAAATTTCAGATATGTATATATATATATATATATATATATATATATGTATTGCATGGATTCATGATCTAAGATGCAAGCCACCATTTTTGTTACAGAAATTTTTTAAAAAACTCATTACCTACATTAAAAAACACAAAAAACCACTACATTTATTTAATGAGTGGACAATAAAACTATTTTAATGGCTAAATAAAATGGCATTTAAATTTGGCGTGTAAATTAATTTTTTAGGTAGTTTTTTTTGTTCCCTACAAAGTTTTGATTATTTGTAATTTTTTTTTGTGCACTTTCATTTATTCAAGAAATTTTTTTTATAATTGATGTAGAGTAATTATTCATATGTGTATTGTAACAATTCATTTTAATATTAATAAATAATATGTACTTTTGTGTCTATATTTTTTTTTATATAAAGATGTATGTTTACCCATGAAAAGCTGTTCTTATGTGTATTGGAGGGAAGTTACTTATTTTATTATGAAAGTTTTTTTTTGTTTCATTTTTTAAAATACGATATTTTTTTTGGGCACTCTGTATTTCTTTAAATTTTGTTGAATTCCTTATTCCTGTTATTTCTCTTTCATTGTTAATATTAGCTAGCAGTCCACAATGGAGTGCTGATACCAACCTTGATGTATGGCAGTGAGGCATGGATTTGGCAGAGGAAGGATGCAAGATAACTGAATGCCGTAGAAATAAGATCTCTGAGACGAATGTGCCGTAAAACCATGTATGATCGTGTGAAAAATATTGAAATTCGTAAAGAATGCAAGGCTGATGTAAGGGTAATGATTAAGATTAAGAAAGGGACGCTTAGATGGTTCGGGCATGTAGAGCGAATGTACGAAGAAGGGAGTGTAAGAAGAATGTATGACGCGAATGCGAATGGAAGAAGAAGTCGGGCCATGTCAGAAGTCGGAATAACAGAAGAGAATGTATGAGGCGTTGTATGAATGTGAATGAAGCAATAAGTGCATGCCAAGATCGAGTTGTTTGGCGGTCCGTCCTCTCTGCCTACCCCTGCGGGGAAACGACGTGATGGTTAGTCAGATATTTAGTAATAAGGGCACTTCTTTGTATTAAAGCATGTAACTGTGCATTAAGTGAACATTTTTCATAGGGCTATGAACCTTATTATTACAAATTTACTCATCCATATTTTAGAAATATCTAAATATTAAGTATTGCGTACCAATCAACTTATTGGTCGCATTACGTTTGCAAAACACTTACATTATTTTTAAATGTGAAATCCGGAAAATCCAGATTTCGTATTTCATATTGCGGATTCTGATTCCACTGTAAAAACCCACAAACCCTGCTTAAAATTGGGAACTTTAGATAACATAAATTGATATGACATTTTATAGACCCATCAAAAATGTACCTGGTTACCCGTAGTTCATCTAACTATAGGACAAAAACTGCTATAAAATTCATCTTAGCAAACAAGACGGAAATCACAGGGAAATAACAAAAATAGAAAGAAACCATCTGTTCAAATAAAAGCTGACACGAATGACTTTATATAATTTACAAAAACCCACATATTCAGTAAATAAACACAATGTAATCCGCCTTCCAGAGGGTAATAAACCAACCCGAAAATAGTTTTTAAAAACGTAAGGGTGGGTTTTTTCATTTACCATAACTTTAGCAGTGCATTTTACCGTTTACTTTAGCAGTGCATTTGACATTTGGGGCAAAATGAGTTTTTTGACGATGCTAATTGCTAAAGTAACTGCTAATGGGGATGACAACATGATAACCAATGAAATCCCCACATTTTCGTACTGGGAAGTGTAGACATATTTTTTTCATGTGGCAACCCACGCAATAAATGTCAAACATTCTGTGAGCGCTGCATGTTTCCAAACTCTTACTGACGCTTACTGGCGAGCGAGATGGGAAGTTGGGAATGTAGCTAAATTATGAAATATAACATTATTTTCCAACATTTCAACGCCGCTTCTAGGTATTGATATGAAATTTTGATTAAATGAAAAAAATATATTTTACAAACTGTACTTTTGCGTACATTTGTAGTATCACCAAGTACTCTTTGCATTAGCCCAGTCTCATAAAACCGTACAGCCAACAACTGTGCAGATGGTTAACAGCGTTATTCCTAAGGAGAGAAAGAAACTCATTTAAGCAATTGCTAATTTTATTTACGTAATAATTTGATGTAAAAATGTTGGTAATTTTATTTTATTAACCATTAATTATTTCACTGGGAGTGCATATCATATCAGCAATGAATGCAGTTTCTTTATTTACACGAAATTGGCATAAAAAATCCATTAGAATGAAATTCCGACGTATAGCATGTCGCTTAACACATCGTGGTATATAATTTATAACGGCTTCATCGTCAAAAATTGATGAACTCTCACTTGTAGCTGACATAGTGATAATGGATATCAAGAAAATAACATCTGAACGTCCAAACTGTCAGTTGTCACTGACAAAGGCGGCCATTTTGGTTCCCTTTACTTTAGCATTTAGCATTTACAGCACCCTTGCTGGCCTGTAAGATTCTTTGTAAAAGTAAACAGTAAATGTCAAATGAAAAAACTCGTTTCTATGACTTTTACTGATAACTTTTACAATAAGCATTGCATTTAGCATTTTCGGTAAACGAAAAAACCCACCCTAAGAGTAAACAGTACCGTTAGCAATAAAAAAAAGACATAAATAAAAACAATATTAGAAAGCAGGGGAACTCACTCCCGACATCGATGCTATATATACCTAGATACATAGATTTAGTATTCATTGTGCCAATCTGACGATGCTCGTGATAGGGTGAAACCGGTCCGGTCAAAAATAAATAAGTGCAATAAAGTTACAAAGGTTTTTTAATCAAAAAAATAATTTTAATATGGAATTCCACCATGAATTGACAGTTTCGAAATTGGAAAAAATTGTTTACATCACTTTTATTTGTTATGTACTTTTGCCGACCAGGTTTCGCTACTACCGTAGCCTCTTATAATGACACTTATGCTGTCATAATTCGCAACACCTCTAAACACCCCACCTCCCACACATATTCCGCTTTCCACTCGTTGATCCACCGGTTAGTTACGGTCCCGATAGCAAATACTAACTTTTCACTAGAATTGTCCATAATTAAACAAATCGCAATAAATAACGGTTATCATGAAAACGTAGACAATAACATCCCAAATAAAAAACTTTAAAAATATGTTTTTATTCAACGGTACCCCCCTAATAATAATATAATAAATTATAATAATCAACCGTACCAATGGCGTAGAATCTTGTATATCAATAACTTTTCTCAAGAAAGAATTTAACACCTTCCATCAGATATTTTATTTTTAAAAAGAAAGACAAAATTCCCTGGTCACGAATAACCTGACACTATTTGAAAATCTCCTACTCCCATCACAGTAAGCGGAAGATGTTGCTTGCGTCGTAATGGAGGACTTAGCCAGCCGAGGAATTGAACCCACGACGCCTGGGTGAGACCCAAACCCGATACCAACGCAGCCACTGACCGGACAATGGCTGAGTTGGAATTAAACCAGCATTTTACACAGACAATAATATCGGTAATTTTTTAATGAATGGTGAAGATAATGAAGATATTTTAGGCCACTTGGACATTTATTCACTTCAATGCAACGATTGCCCCGCGTTTTATGTTTGGCAAAACGTCGCGTAATATTAATATCCGACTAAAAGAAAACTTAAGATGTCTCAATGATAATGGGTTTTCGGAACTTTCCAACCACCTCTTAGAAACAGACCACACATTCAATAAAAATACAGGCACTAGTTCACTGCATAAAAATGGAATATGCATTAGACTAGATTATTTAGAAGCATTAGAAATAAGAAAAGCCAAAAACACTAATAGTAGACTCATTAATAATCAAATAAATTTATATAAAATTCCAAATCTCAAAATATTCCCGATAAACAAAGTACACGCCCTTCCCGGTCCGGTGCCTGCACTCCTCCCACCCTTGGCCCTTTACTCGCCCGTTTTTATAAATCTATAACACATGTGAATCTTAGTTCATAGTTTAGTCATATACTGCCCCGAAGAAGCTACGGTATTAGCGAAACCCGGTCGGCCAAAGTATGTAACAAATAAAGTGACGTAAACAAAGTTATTGTTTTATTTTTAAAAACATATAATATACTTTTTTCTATGAAAGCCATCTCAAGAATTTCTCCACCACTCAATATTCCGTATCTTCTTTTTTTGAAATTCGCCTTCCCCTTTTCCATTTATTGAAACGCTGGCCAAGAACAACTTTGAAAGATGAATGTCAGAAAAGGAAAAATAAAAAATAGTTTTGTTTACCAGCACAGTATCCATTTTCGACAGCAACAATTGATACTAGTAATAAAGGAATTACTGCGTGGACGAACGATCTTGACGTGGCCATTGTTAGTCCAATAATTAGAAACTGTGGACTGAAAGCGTTATAAATAACAACATAAATACAAATAAAATCCTTCTTCGTGTGCACTGTCGTTATGTATAGTTAATAAAAATATATTATCATTGATATATAACAATAAACCTATATCACGACAATACATAAACGTATTTAGTACTTATTCACTTCTATCTTTCAATTTTATAACCTAGAACCTAAATGATAAAGTGCGTTATGATTTATGTTTTTCACGGGCAATATTCTCATGAAAGTTGTTCAGCCTTCCATTGTTCATCATCAAGACAAATGTGCTCTATTTTTTCTATACTGACTTGGTGTCGCTAACTTCGGCTGAAGTGTGCTGCAAGTTTGTGATTTTCAAAGACGTTGCAGGAGACTCCAGGCGAAGTCGTGATAACTTCCGTAGGTGACCCGACAGTTGATCCACCAACAGTTGGCCCCCGACAATTGGCACGCCGACAGTTTTTCGCCCGGACAGTTGATCCCCCGGACAGTTGATCCCTCGGACAGTTGATCCTCTAAAGGATTATTTCTGCTGAATGTCCTCATTTGTAAAGTAAGTATGCAGAGAGGATATGTGGCCGTATATATTATTCGATATACTTATATAAGATACACAGCAGGATCGTTTCCATTGGAAAGCCACAGCAAGTCATTTCTAATCAGAATCACACAACATACTTTATTACATCCGAATAAGGTTGTATAACATTATCTTTTTGTTTTTCTTGGTCACCAAGCACAGGATTCGATCAATCCTTTCTTGTTTTAGGTATTTTACAATCGGTTCACAAAAGAGTTCACGCAGTTATATCAACGAAAGTGCACTCCGTACAATGTCTGTTTGTGATTGGTTGACTTCATTTGTGGAAACGCAAGGTAGTGTCAAAAGTCTGATAGAAGATGGATGGAATTAGATAGGTAAATATTAAGTGAAGAAACCGAGGTGCCTGTCTATTTGAAATTTCTGAAAAAAATCACTTTACTGTAAAACTTTCGGGTCAGTGCGTCAACTGAGGATGAAGAACATTTTTTATGATGTTTTGTGTACTTTACAATGCTACCCAGGCATCAATTGGTAATATAGCATGAGATAATTTCGAAAAAAGAGTTTTCCACTACGCCCAAATACTTATATCTGCAGGTGTCTTGAGTGGAAATCCGCTACATAAAATATTTTCTTTTAATCATGAAGATAATGTTAACAATACACTAAATAAAATACGAAACCGAAAAAACCACTGAAAATAAAAGGTATCAGTCGCATCTGGAAGTCATACCGGGACAACCACTCTACCAAGTAAGTTAATGAGACCAGTTCATTTTATGTCATCTTCATCGATATCATACCTCAAATTCAAGACTTGTCAATATTATCCTCTATTAAATCCCATATTATATCAATGAAGATAGCGAAGATGTTTACCCCTTCGGGGAAATATAGTTATATTAAGTGCAAGTAGGAACTTATAACGTATTTTCCCTAAGCCCACTGCATATATAAGTATGTCATATTTCGTTATTCGACCGTATATCCTCTCTGTATACTTACTTCACAAATGAGGATGTACAGCAGAAATAATCCATCAGGGGATCAACTGTTCGATGAATCAACTGTCAGAGAGATCAACTGACGGACGTCCAACTTGACGTTGTCCAACGTTGATGATTATCACATAGCAATGAGGTTGTAGATAATATTGAGTATTGCACAGCGGCAATGTTATTAAGTCTTGACAGCGATAGTGTATGCAAGACAAGGATTGTGTCTATGTCTAGCGTGACAAGAGACAACAACTGGCTTCTGGTGTGGAACAGGAACGGGTCTTGACGGCGATAGTGTATGCAAGACGAGGATTGTGTCTATGTCTAGCGTGAAAAGAGACAACAACTGGCTTCTGGTGTGGAACAGGAACGGGCCTAGGACTGACATGTCAAAAAGGTCCTTGTTTTTTTTTTTAAAGTGTCTATGTTTTGTGAGACAACTTGATTCGCAACTACACGTACGATGTGATAGGCAGGGTCGGGTGCTTTTTATGTTAGTGGTTGAAGATGTTGAACCTCCGTGACAGTAATGTTGTGGTCATGGGGGGGAGCTCTGCTAGGCTGAAGATAAAGAAGGCTGCTGGGCTTCTTTTTAGTCCAAGGGGAAATTATTATTAAAACAAAATTCTTGAAGCTTACCTGTCTCGTAGACCAATGATGCAAAGACGTTTGGAGAGAAACAAATGTGTTGTGAGAGAGAAATGACGTTGGTTAGCCACAGTTAGAGAGATCAGAGGGAGAAGAAAAAAAGAACAACAAATTTCTGAGCTGAGAGACCTAAATTACATACATGTAACAATATCCAGTATCAAGAGGAGACACTATGTAGTCCATTCAGTGCGATAGTGCTGAATACATTTCCATTGATACAAGAGATAAGGTTTGTACATAATACAACATACCTTACTTGAAAGCAATTGACCTTCTATGGTCAATGTTATCGCTGAGGCGGTAACAATATATCACCATTCAAGACGAGACATTATGAGAATGTGGATGAGAAAATATTCCATGGATGAGGTTTGTCCTATTTGACAGACGTTATGCTGAGTGCGTAAAGTACAACTTCCAAATGCATAAATAATTTATTTCTACTGGGGGACAAAGGGATTGAGTGAAGAAATCTGGCTAGAGTCCAGGTTCAATCTCTTGTGAGAGTGAAATAAGGTCGAAAGAAGGTTTCCAAACTCATTACAGTTTATACAAAGTGATGAGATGACTAGAGAATACACAGTTATACAGATCTAGTCTTTCGCGTGTATTGGGCGAAAGGCTAGGGGTCGTTTTAATCTTCTACACGTTTGTGGGAAAATGACAGACCCTTGCTCAAATTTCACAAACCTAAGAGTGTTCTTATTCGGTTCCTAGACAACGTGTTACATTTTTTTATACAATTATCACAATATATCAAACATTTAGTTCGATAGACAACAAATGTAGCAAACTTATTTCAAGAAAAGCCAAAAGATATTATGTCGTTTTATAACGTCTTCACATATCATGGTAAGTTTTATTACGTCTTCACGTATCATGGTAAGTTTTATTACGTCTCCACGTATCGCGCAAAATTTGAACGATTTACGTGGGGTGCCCAGTATTGAAAAGACGGTAAAAATTAGGAATTAATGAAAAAAATTTACGTAAATGTCAACATGATTGACAACAAGAGTGATTATGACGACTCCTCGTATCACGGTAGATATTTTAACGTTCTCACGTATAGTGATAAAATAATTACGTTCAAACAGGTACCCATTTTAATACAGACGGCTATGTTAGCATTACACAACAAATTTAACGATTGAATTAACAGTTGTTAACACCGCCTAAAATGCAAAATTTTAAACAAACAAAAGTACAAAAGAGACCTGTATGGTTTTAATAACTCTAATTGTAATAAAGGACGCAATGTGATGGTAAAATATTTACTTACACAGAGCAAACCATTTGCAGAAGAGAGCGATTTGGTTTTACCTCTTTTGCTTGACAGTTACTGTGATGACTCAGTTATGGGCTGAGTTTACACAGAACGGAAAAAGTTACGGCCAATACAAAACACGAACCTAAAAGTAAAAATATCACCGTAGTTTATCTAAGACCTTTTTGGGTTTTACATACTTAGAATGACTAGGCAAAAGGACCGATCTTAAGATTGTTCTACATATCAATGACGTTTTTCAGAATTGACGTGTGAATATCAACTTCTGAAAAAAAAGAAACCAGAGCAATAGGGATTGAGCGCCATTCAATTTTGGAAAATTTGAAAAAACAAACGTATACCCGTTGTAACTTTCGTTAAACAGGTGTGATTTCGAATCAGAATGTCGATACCACAGCGGAAATTTACACTTGCATTTTGATTGAAAATCTTACCCAAAGTCCATTTACCATGATTAGGTGTGTAATGAAAGGTTAATGAATTATGTACAGTTGTACTCTCGAGGAGTATGACACGTCAACAAACAAAAATGACAAATGGCAGGGGCAGAGGCAACACATCACAACTTCAAAACTTTACTCCAAATCATTTATAACCTCGGGCAACGAGAGCATCAGCTAGTACAATGTAATAATAAAAACGGCCTTTTTCAAGGCTACCAAAATTTTCATCGAACAGGAGGCCCTGGGGAAATAATTTCTCTCAAGCCCTATATAATCTTTGGGGATGCTGTGTGGAGGTTATTTTAGGGGATGGGAAGGAATGAACCTCGGTCTTGAAGAGACTTATATTATAGGAGGGAGGAAACAGAGGCCGGCAGATAATTCCACAGCCGAGCTGTTGAACACAAGAACGAGTCGTAGAAGCGACTCGTTCTCATATGACGTATGTCAACCGGGTACAAATGTTGGGCGCGTGTTTGGCGTGTTTCCCAACTATATACCGGGGCCGAAGGGATCAATGACGCTAGTTCCTCAGAGCTACTTCCATTAAAACACCGATAGAATAAGGGCAGCATTCCCACCTGAAGTATGTGCTCCAAAAATTGCAATCCGTTTGTTAAGATAGGCGAATCTATCAACCGGACCGCCCGTTTCTGCACAGAGTCACGGTTTCTTTCAGATATTTTCTATATATATAGATATATATAGATAAACTCCCAACCAGAGGTGGCTGCCAAATTGTATAGTGAGGTTTAGTTGCGATGTCAACAGGGTCAGCAGTTGTGTACTATTAAAGTATCTGCGGGCTCTGTACATTACGCCCAGCTTCTGAGAGGCTAACTTTACTCTGGCTTCGATGGAGCCCCCATACCTAAGGTGGTTACTTAAGGTTACACCAAGCATATCAATAGAGGAGGAAGATTGCTATGTAATTACAATAAAAAAGACTGCATCCTACCCTTGGTTATAAAGCAATGCATGCCACTGGTTACTACTTACTACCGAACTTCGCTCCAGTATCATCACTCTTTTTTCTAAAGTGAAATATGTGCCAAACAATACGGCGTCCTGTCCAATATATTTAATAATTTTCAAATATCCATAGCTTATCATAGGAATAACGCAGCGAAGTAAAAAAAAACTCATAAATTCCATACAGAAAGGGCTGTATAAATCTCATGATCTCATAACTCATAGTTTTTGCTGCTTCAGAAAAAACATTTTATGCTTCACACGATTTCGGATTTTGGCATTTCGGCGAAGAATATCTAAATTGGTTCGTCAAAAATGTATATGGTAACTTAACAATAACAAAAGCTGTTCAAATTTAATTTTACGGTTCGAGAGTTTTATTGGATCATACAAACAGATCTCCAGATTTATAGTTAAGGTAAACACTACTTGTCTGGGAATCATATCAAAATAAAGGTTTCAAACACTTCCAGCCCGGAGTGGAAGATATCCAGTTTCGCCAAAGAAAGACCACCATTCAGAAATGAAACGTTGCTTAAAATGGCTTTGGCCGTGTTTGGTGACCAGATCTGAATAACTACTTACTTCTCCACCCTCCTCCTCGCCATCCGTCTCCACTGCCTTCAGCCGCACAACATAAGGTATTTTCACAAGCTACTGTGATACCGTTAAAAATGTGTGAATGATTTAAAGTTTATTTTTCTGATTCTGATAATTGCACTAAGTATTCTGATAATGTGCAATTTTGATATTTTTACTAATAATTATCTATTTTATAAAAAACCTCAAACTACACATTCCGAAACTGCTCGAATTGGCCAAAACGTCATTATAGGTCCCTCTACATGATGGCCGATGATGGCCCATCATGCGCCATCATCCGCCATCATACGCCACTATGCCCACTACGGATGACCCATGGTGTAGTGGGCATAGTGGCGTATGATGGCGGATGAGGGCGTATGATGGCCCGTGATGGCGCTTGTGATGGCGCGGAATGGCCTTGTTATCGGCTTTTCGTACACACATCAAAGGATGGTAATAGTGACGCCCACTACACGACACGTGACGAACTGTTCAGTATCCGTTTGAGCGTGCTCTGGAGGTAACGTCCTAGTTAGTAATATTTACGTAGTTTCGAAACATTTTTCAACGTAATTGCAGTAGTTTGGACATGTGGTGAAACTATAAAATTCATTGAATTATTCCTTTGATGAATGTATATAAAATCTCAATTACAAAAATCAACGCTAAATAGGTATTTCTGTAAATTGTGGCTCTACGAATAGTGGACTTAAAATAAGTAAATAAGTATTTTAAAATAAATATGTCTGCAAAAAATTACATTTTTTCTAATCAAATTTTCCTGAATGTCCGAAATTAATTATATGATATTAAATAGCATAATCATAAAATTACATTTACATATCATTTGTT
This sequence comes from Halesus radiatus, assembly GCA_022606495.2. Lineage (NCBI taxonomy): Eukaryota > Metazoa > Arthropoda > Insecta > Trichoptera > Limnephilidae > Halesus > Halesus radiatus. Next base: position 36,809 of record JAHDVE020001124.1, on the reverse strand, counting down.
TTTAATGTCATTGCCTAATATACTAATAAAAACTAATCATCAGCAATTCAGATCTGGTCACCAAATACGGCTAAAGCCATTTCAAGTAACGTTTCGATTCTGAATGGCGGTCTTTCACCAGAGCGATACAGACAGTATCTGCCACTCTGACGGTCATAAGTCCCCGATCCGAGTAGGACAAGGGGAGGAAGATGTATGTATGTATGTAATATCTTTATTAATTAGAAAAACCTAAGCTTTAGTTGTTACAGACGTGTTTAAATCTGTTGTAGTCGAACGTGCTTTCCACCCCCCGCCACTGGTGGAATTCCTCAAACGCCTCTGACTCTGAGTCCAATACCGTATTACAAGGGTCATAATGTCCGTATTGATATTATAATTATTGATGTTTAATATTTTTGTTTTATGTTCAACGTAATTGTTAAGTAAGCTGTTTCTTGTAATTTGGTTAAAATTGAACATGTTAATTTCCTCACAGCGGCATAATAAATTATTTGAATAATGCCGTAATGAGGTGATGCCCTAACAGTTTTAAGTAATATTTAACATTGTTTTAAATCTGAGTTGCAACTTGCCCAGTCCAGTATAGTGAAGTACTGCACTGGGAGAGTCAATTTAACTGTAAAAGTTGTATTTATGTTTTCTTTCATGTCTTGATTTAGACAACCGTCGACTGAAGATAATTTGGCCAAATGGCTCGCACACAGTTTTTACACGTAATATATAAGCCACATGTCGGCCTAGCGAGCGCGACCGTTCCTTTCTCACTATGGGGGGTAAGGTCTTAATGTGTTCGGCAATAACATAAATAGGTCAACTTAATAGAAATAAAGTCAGTCGTAAATTATCTGCAGATTAACAAAGTCTTTCACTTTCGTCTTCTCCAATTCAACACCATCTGTTGGCTCGCCAGTCGCCAAACCATCCCTTGGCAGAGCTAACTCTAACGGGAACGAGTTGCCGGAATAATTCTCGGAATTGCAGCGAGCGAACGAGTGTCAGCAAAAACAAAAGTCTTTCACTTCTCCTGCCTCCCACCTGAAGGATTCTTGGACTTGCCTCCTCAAGAACAATTGGTCCTGCACCCTGCACATCGAAAGAAAGTGGCTCTGGATCTAGCACCTACATATTACAGTCTTGTAACGATAATTAGTCGATTACATTAGTAATACAATAAAATAAATTTATTATCTTCAAAATTTAAAAATGCATAGATAACACTAAAAATTAAATCAAAATTTTCGAACTTGGCAAAAAATACACGAATGTTGTCATAATATTGATGTTTGGATATCTTATTCGCAATTGCAATTCTTAAGGCACTTCAAAACCTCCTCGGTAAGTTTAGAATTATTTTTGTCAATGTGGAAATGCAAATGGATGTGTTTCTGGCAGTGGTGATCGTCTTTATTGTGGTCGCCACAGCAACACGAGCAAGCGTTGTCTTCAGGTGTTGTATCTGTTGTCGGGGAAATGGTTTTCGGCGTTATCTCTGTTGTTGTCGTAGGAGTATACGCAGTTGAATCTGTATTATCTATCGGCGTTGTGAAAGTTATATCAGTAACTGGGGATGTTTCAGTAGATGTACTATCTGTCGGCGAACAGCTAGGATCGCTATAAATAATTGGTGTTGTTTCTGTAGTTGAGCTTTCTGTTGTCGAATAAATTGGAGTTGTTTCAGTAGTTGTACTTTCTGTTGTCGAACAAATTAGAGTTGTTTCAGTAGTTGTACTTTCTGTTGGCGAACAGGTAGGATCGCTATATATAATTGGTGTTGTTTCTATAGTTGAACTTTCTGTTGTCGAATAAATACGAGTTATATCAGAAGTTATACTTTCCGTTGTCGAACAAATTGGAGTTGTTTCAGTCGTTTGCGTCGGAGTTGTACTTTCTGTTGTCGAAGAAATTGGAGTTGTTTCAGTCGTTTGCGTCGGAGTTGTACTTGTACAAGGCGGATCAACATAAATATATGGTGTTGTTTTAGTAGTCGAAGAAGTAGTCTCTGTAGTTGTACTTTCTGTCGTTGGCGGGTGTGAACAAGTGGGATCGGTACTAATTATTGGCGTTGTAGCGGTGGTTGTACCTTCTGTTATAGTAGTCGACGTTGAACCTGTGCAAGAATGTGTAGGATCAATAATAATTATTTCCGTTGTCGTGGTGGTTGTACTTTCTGTCGTTGGCGGGTGTGAACAAGTGGGATCGGTACTAATTATTGGCCTTGTAGCGGTGGTTGTACTTTCTGTTATAGTAGTCGACGTTGAACCTGTGCAAGAATGTGTAGGATCAATAATAATGATTGGAGTGGTTTCAGAAGTTGAACTGTCTGTTGTCGATGATGTTTCTGTAGGATCAATGATAATTATTTCCGTTGTCGTGGTGGTTGTACTTTCTGTCGTTGGCGGGTGTGAACAAGTGGGATCGGTACTAATTATTGGCGTTGTAGCGGTGGTTGTACCTTCTGTTATAGTAGTCGACGTTGAACCTGTGCAAGAATGTGTAGGATCAATAATAATTATTTCCGTTGTCGTGGTGGTTGTACTTTCTGTCGTTGGCGGGTGTGAACAAGTGGGATCGGTACTAATTATTGGCGTTGTAGCGGTGGTTGTACTTTCTGTTATAGTAGTCGACGTTGAACCTGTGCAAGAATGTGTAGGATCAATAATAATGATTGGAGTGGTTTCAGAAGTTGAACTGTCTGTTGTCGATGATGTTTCTGTAGGATCAATGATAATTATTTCCGTTGTCGTGGTGGTTGTACTTTCTGTCGTTGGCGGGTGTGAACAAGTGGGATCGGTACTAATTATTGGCGTTGTAGCGGTGGTTGTACTTTCTGTTATAGTAGTCGACGTTGAATCTGTGCAAGAATGTGTAGGATCAATAATAATTATTTCCGTTGTCGTGGTGGTTGTACCTTCTGTTATAGTAGTCGACGTTGAACCTGTGCAAGAATGTGTAGGATCAATAATAATTATTTCCGTTGTCGTGGTGGTTGTACTTTCTGTCGTTGGCGGGTGTGAACAAGTGGGATCCGTACTAATTATTGGCGTTGTAGCGGTGGTTGTACTTTCTGTTATAGTAGTCGACGTTGAACCTGTGCAAGAATGTGTAGGATCAATTATAATGATTGGAGTGGTTTCAGAAGTTGAACTGTCTGTTGTCGATGATGTTTCTGTAGGATCAATGATAAGTGTTGGCGGTGTTGCATACGTACTGTCTGTGGTCGGTGGTGTGGCTGTAGTACTTTCTTTCGTGGAGGAATGTGTATGATCACTCACGGAAAATGGTGTTGTTTCAATAGTGGTAGTTTCTGTTGTCGACGGTAAATGCGTGCAAGTAAGATCAGTACCAACAGATGGCACTGTTGTTGTTGTTGTAACTGGAGTAGTTTCAGTTGTAGTTGATGTGGGTGGAGATGGTCCTGTTGGTATAACAATTGTTCCAAGAGATGAAAGATATATCTCTGTCACTGGTGGTATTGTCGGTGGCGATGGCGGCTCTGTCGGTATTGATGGAGATGGGTCTGTCGGTGGTGGAAATGTTTCTTCCAATGATAGTCGTGGCTCTATCTCTTGTATTGGTGATTCTGTGGGTAGTTCTATTGATGGTTCTATCGGTATTGCGAACAGACCACGTTCTATCGGCTCTTCTGGTATAACTGTTGATGAAAGCAGTTAAATAATTAGTAAGATGGAACTATTTTTTTTCTTTGTGCATTAATAATTTGATGTGGTAACTTAACTAATGAAGTGATTGTATGTAATAATATAATGAACGTATTTGATTAGTAATTAATGCAATGATTTATAATGCGTGATGAAAATAAAATATTTCACATTTGATCATGCTGAGAGATTGGTTGTATAGGGTTTATTGGACATTAGGGAGCGACTACAGTGGACCTTTCAGCGGTACATCAATTAGTATAAATATGTTATACACGGCTGATGTAAGCGTAATAAATAAGATTAAGAAGGGGACACTTAGATAGTTTGGGCATGTAGAGCGAATGAACGAATAAAGGAGTGTAAGAAGAATATATGACGTGAATGTAAATAGATGCCTGAGGGAAAGATGATACGATCGAGTGATTCAAATACTTGAGTCGGGCCATATCAGAAGTCAGCATAACAGAACAGAATGCATGCGACGATGTATAAATGTGAATGAAGCAAGATGCGTTTGCCACGATCGAGTTGTTTGGCATTCTGTCCTCTGCCTACCCCTGCCGTGAAACGGCGTGATGATTAGTATAAATTGTGTGTTTTAAATACCCGAATTTTCAAGTATATTTGTATTACCTATTTAAATTATAGACCTAACAGCAAGTTGAATATAGAAGATAAATTAGGCAGAGAGGACGCCAAACAACTCGATCTTGGCGTACACTTCTTGCTACACTCGCATTCATACAACGTCTCATATATTCTCTTCTGTTATTCCGACTTCTGACATGGCCCGAATCAAGTATTTGATTCACTTGATCGTGCCATGTCTTCCTCGGACGTCCCCGGGTTCTTCTTCCATTCGAATTCGCGTCATTTATTCTCCTTACATTCCTCTCTTCGTTCATTCGCACTACATTCCTAAACCATCTGAGTATCCCTATCTGAATCTTACTCATTACGCCAACATCAGCCTTGCATTCTCTGCGAATCATATATAGTTTTTCAACATATTCATCTCAGAAATCTCATTTCTTTAGCTTTCGGTTTTCTTTCATCCTTCCACTGTCAGTTCCATGCCTCACTGCCATACATCAGGATTGGTATCAGCACTCTATTGTGAACTGCTAACTTCGCTTCTTTAGATTTTTTTTTGTTAGCGCCAAACGCGTTTAGTCCACCATTAATAGAGTTTCTTGCATTCACTCTTCTTTAAATATCCCTATCAGTCTTTCCATCTCTCGGAAATATACTTCCTAAATATACAAACTCATCGACCTGCTTCAAATATTCGTTATTCAAAATTATATTGTACACTATTTTCGTACTCTCTATCTCTTTCAAACACCATGACATTAAGCTTACTTACATTCATCATTAGCTTATTCTTCATACATACTTCATTTATCCTAGATACGAGGGACTGTAGATCTCAGCACTGCATCATCAGCATACAACAGGCAACATACCTTCAGGTTACTCATTTTCACGCCTAAGTCCACCTCTGTCAATTCTTGGGTACAATTATCCATGTTTAGATTAAGTAACCACGGTGACATTACGCAGCCTTGCTTAACACCTTTTGTGATGTCAAACCACCCCGTAATATCATCGTTTACCCTAACACGTGCAACGCTTCCCTCGTACAAAGATGCAATTGCCTGTATAAGATTCGTATTCATTCCGTACTTTGACAATACTTTAACTATCTTTTTTTCTGTTAACTCGGTCGTATGCTTTTAGATCTACAAAGGCAATGAAATGTTTCTGTTTTTTTTTTCACAGAAACTTCTCTGTGAGTATACGCAATGAGAAGATCTGATCCATGCATCTCCTTCCACTCATGAAAGTACCTTGCACATTCCATGTTTTATCCTTTATTTCCATTCGCACCCTTTCAATCAATATCCTACCATACAGCTTTCCAACTGAACTTAACAATCTAATAGCCCTGTGATTCCCACATCCAATATGAGACAGTTTACGTTTGTATAGTTGCATAATCATATCCCTTCTCCAATCTAATGGCGTATAACCCCCTTTCTAAATACTGATTAAAAAATTATAAGGCTTATTATATCTCCTTCAAAGTATTCAGCAGCAATATTGTCGAAACCAGCAGCCTTACCATTCTTCATACATTTAATCGCTCTTTTAATTTCGTCCATGTTGATTTTGGTAACATTCACCCCATCGTCATTCATACCTGATTCGCCACTGGAATCACTATCACTCGGGTTGCTTTCGAAGATCTCTACAAAGTATATCATCCATCTATCTTCAATTTCCCCCAGATTCGTCAACATTTCTCCATCTTTCGATTCTATCACTTTCATGCATTCCGGGATCTTTTGATCTTCTTCCAACAACAGTTAAAAGTTTTCTTGGAAGTGATTTGACATCTTGATACTTTCTTCTTCTTTCACTGCAATACGTACTCTTTTCTTGCATCCCTTGTAAACTTATTTCACTCTATCCCTCTCTTTGCTTGCAATACTGCCAGCCGCTATCAGACAACCACCCTTTCTTCTTCCCTAAGATCAGTGCTTTAATCTCATCATCCCGCCATTCGTCAACTTTCTACCTACCTTGCATAATTATTCCACATGCCTCTCTAGCAGATTCACACACTCACTTTTATTTGGTTCCATATTTCGTTTATGCTTAGACCGTCCATTTCCATCTCATTTAGTCTCATCTCTACACAATTTTCATACTTAGTTCCCACACTATCTGTTTTCAGTTTTTCTATATTGACTCTAGTTGAAGTCGACACCGTTTTCACTACCGAGCGCCAGAACCAGGAAATAGTCGGTTTCTACCTATACTCCTCTGAAAAAGCCTTTGTCTTCGGTGACGGCTATCAAGTTAGAGTCAATTTCCACAAAATTAATTATTTACCTCTCATTTCCTTTTTCCTACGTATATTGGTGGATACCTTTATGATCGAAAAGGATATTCGATACAACAAGGTTTCACTCTAAACATACTTCAAGCATTTTGCTAACATCGTTTAATAATGTATAATATTAGAGAATAATATATAAGATATGAATAATATGTAAGATAGGAATTATTTGTAACATATAATGAAATAAGAATAATAAGTATGTATGTAGTTAAGTAATATAATATGCGCGTAGCTAAGTTAAGAGAATAATTATGTATTTCTTAATAAATAATGGAAAAAAAAGTTAACAACTGGTTGCCAATCAACATATTGGTCGCATTATGTTGCAAAACACTTGCAATATTTTTAAATGTGAAATCTGGAAAATCCAAATTTTATATTTCATATTCCGGATTCTGATTCCACTGTGAAAACCCACAATTCCTACTTAAAATAGGGAACTATAGATTACACGTTTTTTGACTGTCCTTAATAATTTAATAATAATTCACTTTCTTCGAGAATTGTACAAAATTATTTTGTTACGTCATTATTAATAAAATTAATAAGAAGTACTTTGTGTACACCACTGTTTAATATACAAATATCTTGCTGAGGGAAGCTTCGCTTCTGAAGCATGTTGATATTTATATATTAAACAGTGGTGTAAATAAAGTGCTTCTTATTAATTTTATAAATAATACACTGTATTTTCATATGAAGCGGAAACTTGGTGATGGGACATTATAATTTAAAAAATAAAACAATAACTTTGTTTAGATCACTTTTATTTATACTTTAGCCGACCGGGTTTCGCTACTATCGTAGCTTCTATCTTATACTGACACTTATGCTGACTTAATTCACAACACCTCTAATCACCCCACCTCACATACACATTCCGCTTTCCACTCGATGATCCACCGGTGGTTACGGTCCCGTTATCAAATACCAACTTTACACTAGAATTATCTACAATTAAACAAATCGGAATAAATAACGGTTATCATGAAAACTTAGACAATAACATCCTAAAAAAAAAATTCGTTAAATATGTTTTTATTCAACAGTACCTACCTAATAATAATATAATAAATTATAATGATCAACCGTATCAATGGCGTAGAATCTTGTATATCAATAACTTTTCTCAACAAAGCATTAAACACCTTCCATCAGAAATTTTATTTTAAAAAAGAAGGACAAATCTCCTACTGCCATCATCACAGTAAGCGGAAGATGTTGCTTGTGTCGTAATGGAGGATTTAGCCAGCCGAAGAATTGAACTCACGACGCCTGGGTGAGACCCAAACGCGATGCCTTAGCGATCTTAGTATAGTTATATACTGCCCTGAAGAAGCTACGGTAGTGGCGAAACCCGGTCGGCCAAAGTGTATAACAAATAAAGCGATGTACACAAAGTTGTTGTTTTATTTAAAAATAATATATATTCTCTTTTGTATGAAAGCCATGTCAAGAATTTCTCCGCCACTCAACGTTCCATATCTTCTTATTTTGAAATTCGCCTTCCCCTTTTCCATTTATTCAAACGATGGCCAAGAACAACTTTGAAGGATGAAAGTCAGAAAAGTAAAATTATATTATAGCTCTGTTTACCAGCACAGTGTCCATTTTTAACAGCAACAATTGATACTAGTAATAAAGCAATTACTGCGTGGACGACCGAACTTGACGTGGCCATTGTTAGTCCAATAATTAGAAACTGTGAAGTGAAACGTTATAAATACCATTAAAATCCTTCTTCGTGTGCACTGTCGTTATGAATAGTTAATAAAAAAAGATAATCAATGATATACAACAATAAACCTATATCACGACAATACATAAAATTATTTACTACTTATTCACTTCTATCTTTTTATTTTATAACGTAGAACCTAAATGATAACCCACTTTGTATTGTGTGTTATGATTTATGATTTTCGTGGGCAATATTCTAATGGTTTTTAGGTTCTACTTTTCGGACAGCCTTCCATCGTTCGTCATCAAGACAAATGTGCTCTATTTTTGCTATACTGCCTGGGTGTCGCTAACTTCGGCTGAAGTTTTCCGAAAGTTTGTGATTTTCAAAGCCATTGCAGGGGACTCCTGACGAAGTCGTGATATTTTCCGTAGGTGACCAGTTTATCTCCCGACAGTTGGCCCCCCGACAGTTGGCCCGCCGACAGTTGATCCCTCGGACATTTGATCCCTCAGAGAGTTAATGCTCTATGGGATTATATCTGCTGTACGTCCTCATTTCTGAAGTAAGTATCCAGAGAGGGTATGCGGCCGTATATATATATTTTAGTCGATATACACTGATATACGATACACAGTAGGATCGTTTCCATTGGAAAGCCACAGCAAGTAATTTCTAATCAGAATCACACAACATACTTTATTACATTCGAATAAGTTCGTAAAACAATGTCCTTTGTTTTTCTTGGTCACCAAGCACAGGATTCGACCAATCCTATCTTGTTTTAGGTATTTTACACACAGGTCACAAACGAGTTCGCACGGTTATTTCAACGAAAGTGCACTCCGTGCAATGTCTGTTTGTGACTGATTGACCTCATCTGTGGAAACGCAAGATAGTGTCAAAAGTCGGGTGGAAGATGGAGGGAATTAGATAGGTAAATATCAAATGAACCAACCGAGGTGCCTGTCTACTTGAAATTTCTGAAAAAAATCACTTTATTGTAAAGGTTTTGAGTTAGTGCGTCACCTGAGGATGAAGAAAAAATTTGATGATATTTTGTGTACTTTACAATATACTACAAAGGCACCGATTGGTAATATACCATAAGCGAATTTCGAAAAAAAAAAAGTTTTTCCACTCCGCCCTAATACTTATCTGCAAGTGTCTTGAGACAAAATCCGCTATATGCACCGTTATAGTTTGGAATGAAATGGCATAATCAAGTCGTTGTTGGTAGTCTATCGGCTTCAATTCTTGCACAAGCTAAACCTTATACGGGAACATGTGCAATGTGGCCAAAATCCTCTGAACGGACCTCCGCGATAGCCCCACTTGTGCCGAACGTCTTCTTGTTGATGTTTCTGGACTGTCCTGCACACTATCCACAACACGTTGGATATTTTCTTCTGTGTGGACCGTACGTGGTCTTCCGGTATATGGAAGGTGTCTTACTGTACCATGCTGTCGAAAATTTGCAACCAGTCGGTTTACTGTTGGTGCTGAAGGTCCAGTACGCACATTAAAAAAACGTCGATAAGCACGCTGCGTCAAAACAATTGACCGTTGATTTTCAAAATAAAATTCAACAATTGTTAATCGCTGTTTTGTTGTGTAATGTTCCATTTCATATTCCCCAAGTTTTATTCACAAAATTCTGAAATAAAAATAAAAATATAAATAAATTTAAAAAGTTATTAAACATTCAAACCATAGCGGTAGTTTTACGCCACCCTGTACAATATTTAATTAATCATTGAAGAAGATAATATTAACAATATCCTAAATAAAATACGAAAACGAAAAAAAACACAGACAATAAAAGGTATCAGTCGCATCTGGAAATCATACCGGACAACCACTCTACCAAGTAAGCTAATGCGACCAGTTCATTTTATGTCATCTTCATCAAATTCAAGACTTGTCAATATTATCCTCTATTAAATCCCATATTATATCGATGAATATAGCGAAGATGTTTACCCCTTCGGGGACATATAGTTATATTATATGCAAGTAGGAACTTATAACGTATTTTCCCTAACCCGACTGCATATATAAGTATGTCATATTTCGTTATTCGACCGTATATCCTCTCTGCATACTTACTTTACAAATGAGGATGTACAGAAGAAATAATCCTTCAGGGGATCAACTGTTCGATGAATCAACTATCAGAGAGATCAACTGATGGACGTCCAACTGTGGGGGGGGCAATGGTCGGGGAATCAATTATCATGGAACCCTTCCGTAATTATTATAACACAGTTTATCAGGTAAAAAAATCAAAATGACTTTGAGAGGTTGTCCACAGGGAACCATGGGCATGTCAGTACCTCCGTGGAAGTGACTCGGAGGTAGATTGAGAAAAATGAAATTGACTGCGTGGGAGAAGATTCGAGCAGGATGGGAGGAATGAGGACTGGCAAATAGTGATTAGAGATCAGATATTGTGTAAAATACTTTTGTAGAAATCCAAATTTTAAATATAAAGCTAGAGCTATATGTATAATACGGAAATATGAAAGACTAACGAACTAAGGTAATGACGTTTGCCATCTTTTTACATTAATAAGGTTATTTCTAGTATATTGGAATCGTGGGTCAGTTCTAGATGTAGGTACAATTATCAAAGAGTTGATAACAACATTAAAACAACGAAAAAATTCTGTTTTTTGTCCATAAACTACACAGTTTTATCTACCATCACGATTCTCGTGACCACGAACCAAAAGAGTAACATAATTTTTACGGCAGATTTGAACGATTTCACGTTTTGATGTCATAAAAGTTGAATCAATATTTAAAAATTTCCATTATTAAAATTCCCAAAATTAGAGTAGTTTTACAATCAAATGCAGCTTTATTCACATAAAAAATTAGAGTCGTGACAGTGCGGCGATAGGAGAAAAAACAATCTGTTTCTTTAAAACGCAGCTGGAAAAGAGGGTAACCTCGACTGCCTTTGAAATAAGTTAGGGCATATTTTTACTAAAAAATATCGATTTTAAAAAATGACAGTTTGAAAATGGCCTTAAACGCCGAAACAGCTTTCACAATAATAAAAACTAAAAACAGTTGCAGAACTTAATAATAACATTTTTAAAAAAAGATACCAAATTCAACTATCTATATTATATTTCCATATTAATACAGTATGTCAACGAATTATAGATTTTTATGAAATGAAACGAATTTTTTTTCATCAACATGTTAACCCCGAGAAACACAAACATTAGAACAAATTACAGTAGATATATATGAGGTTATCTTTGACTTTGATAGGTAAAATCACAAAAATAGTAAATTATTCTTAGAACGGCTGCGCGGCCTGTTTCAAACAAAACTTAATTATGGATTTGAGTAATAATTTTACCCATAAAAAATAAAATATTTCCAATCTGTACTAGATATTTACTATACCTTTAATTTAAAAAAAGGTCATTCAGTTTCGGTGAGAATTTTGGCCTCAAATCCAAGATTCAGTTTTGTATGAAACAGGCCGCGCAGCCGTACCACTTAAGAAAATGGGCGCTTTTTCTACATCACCTAATTAATAACTTCTTTAGTTCTAGCACAGGTAAAATAAGGTTTTATAAATGACAAAATAGCTAAATCGGTCTGATTAAAGATCTGCATAGTCTGCCTAAATTGAAATAGTGGAACACTTCTCTAGGGTGAGAAGGGGGGGATTTCTTTGGAAAATTCATATTTCACAGATAGGTCGAGTAAGGGGGGGGGGGGGGGGGGTTATCGAAATCTCGCGTTGACATTGACCTTCGTCTTGTTTCTCACCGTTTGAGAGTTTTATTGGGACATACAAACAGATCTGCAGATTTATAGTTAAGATAAACACGGCTAATCTGAGAATCACATCAAAATAAAGGTAAAATTATTTGCCTTAATCCTCAAACACTTTTTCTGTGGGCCAAGGGTGGAAAATACTCTGAGTATCGCCAAAGAAAGGCCACCATTCAGAAATTACATGTTGCTTAAAATGGCTTTGACCGTGTTTGATGACCGGATCTGAATAGCTACTTACTTCTCCACCCTCCTCCTCGTCCTCCTATCCGTCCCCACTGCTTTCAGCCGCACAACACAGGGTATTTTCACAAGCTATGGATACCGTTAAAAATGTGTGGAAGATTTAAAGTTTATTTTTCTGATTCTAATAATCGAACTAAAAATGTGCAATTTTGATATTTTTACTAAAAATTATCGATTTTAAAAACGACCTCAAACTACACATTCCGAAACGGTTCGAACTGGTTAAAACGTCATTAGACAACGCCTCTGGCTGCTGAGATAGCTGTCACCGACATTCGTCGGCGTTACGTCCACACCGCCAATCTCACAAACTAAAACGAACTTAAAAATACCCTATTTGGGGTGCCATAGTCTCACTGCCTCTAGACGGCTAGGAGTTTTTTTTATATGAGAACCACACAAGAGTCTCAGCTGCTCCCAACCGTCTGGAGCCAGTGAGACTATAGCATCCCCAATTAGGGTATGTTGTGAGCCTGAATGTATTGAGGAGAGGAAGGAGATGGGAAGAGGAAGGTGGGCAAGTACTTGGATATTGAGATCTGGTCACCAAGCACAGTTAAACCCATTTCAAGCAACGTTTCGATTCTGAATGGTGGTCTTTCACCAGAGCGATACTGACAGTATCTACCACTCTGATAGTCATGACATATAAATTAATGTATTCCTTAGACTAGGAATTGAGCTCTGTGGATGGGAAGGATTTGAATTATTTGGGTTTCAATTACCCATTATATACAAGGCAGCATAAAAATGTTATTAGATCTGCTCTATTTAATAATATAATATAGCTATGCACTATGCATACAACTAGCGTAGGGAACATCGACACATAAATACATGTTCCCGACATAGATTACTGACCTTCCACAACAATTTTGTTAAACGCTCAACACTCGGTGATATTTCATAAATAATAATAATAATTTATTTATTCAAGACTGTGGTGAGGTTAGTGCAGTCCCACACATCCCATAAAGTATATACAAATAACATAGATAATATATATTCATAAAAAAAAACGGAAATGTGAAAAGAACATAATGGACGTTAGTGAATTATTATCATTGAGTTTGATGGAGCTAATATATATCTCTATCTTTCTTATATGCTGGAATCTGGACTATGGTGTGATTCAATGATGAGGAAATTTTCCGGATTTGTTTACCCTCTCCCTAAATCTTGCCACCCGGTTGCTTATGAGGGCTGCGAAGCCAGGAACAAAGGAGGCACTGCCGTGTCTGGAAAGACCGAACGTCGCGCGGCAGGCGGTGTTGTAGTGCATACGAAGTCTTTCCATGTTACCCTTTTTGAAGTTCGCCCAGAGCTTGTACAGAAGGCAAGAAATAGCGTACTTTTGACGAGTGGACTGCAAAGCCGATACCTTCTACCGAGCATGTTTGACTTTACACTGAGTGCTCCTCTTTGCCCGTCGATATCATCGTCATTCATCAACTTATTAGTAATGACGTGTCCCAGATATTTGAGTTCTTCTACCTCCTTCAGAAGATTGCCATAAAGATGACACCATAAAAACCATCCAAGTATTATTATAGTTATATTTAAAATAAAATGACTACATTATGACTCCTTTCATTTGGATTCGGTAGAGATTTAAAAATGCCACTATCTAAAATTGGTGGCCCTTGCCCAAAACTGAACATATTGCGCACAGACAATGAATGTCTTCCTGGCAAAGTGTAAAGAAAGCCTAGAGAAGAATAAGTAGCAACCTTGGATAGATTTACTGATTGTAATTGTCTTATAAAGTTTGCATTTGGAAAGTGCACGCATATAAATAATTTTATAGCATAATATATTTATAATTTAAAAAAAAAAACCTAAGTTCTTCTTATAAAAAAATAAATTTAGAAATTTCAAAGTATATAAATACATAGATACCACCAAAAATTAAATCGGAAATGTTAAAATTTTCAAACTTGTAATAATATTGATGTTTGTTTATCTTATTCGCAATTGCAATTCTTAAGGCACTTCAAAACCTCCTTGTTAAGTTTAGAATTATTTTTGTCAATGTGGAAATGCAAATGGATGTGTTTCTGGCAGTGGTTGTGGTCGCCACAGCAACACGAGCAAGCGTTGTCTTCAGGTGTTGTATCTGTTGTCGGGGAAATGGTTTTCGGCGTTGTCTCTATTGTTGTCGTAGCAGTATACGCAGTTGAATCTGTATTATCTATTGGGGTTGTGGAAGTTATATCACTACAAGTAACTGGGGTTGTTTCGGTACTTTCTGTTGGCGAACAGCTAGGATCGCTATAAATAATTGGTGTTGTTTCAGTAATTGAACTTTCTGTTGTCGAATAAATTAGAGTTGTTTCAGTAGTTGTACTCTCTGTTATCGAACAAACTTTAGTTGTTTCAGTAGTTGTAATTTCCGTTGGCGAACAGCTAGGATCGCTATAAATAATTGGTGTTGTTTCAGTAGTTGAACTTTCTGTTGTCGAATAAATAGGAGTTGTTTCAGTAGTGGTACTTTCTGTCGTCGGCGGGTGTGAACAAGTAGGATCAGTACTAATTGTTGGCGTTGTAGTGGTGGTTGTACTTTCTGTCGACGGCGGGTGTGAACAAGTAGGATCAGTACTAATTGTTGGCGTTGTGGTGGTGGTTGTACTTTCTGTCGACGGCGGGTATGAACAAGTAGGATCAGTACTAATTGTTGGCGTTGTAGTGGTGGTTGTACTTTCTGTCGACGGCGGGTGTGAACAAGTAGGATCAGTACTAATTGTTGGTGTTGTAGTGGTGGTTGTACTTTCTGTCGACGGCGGGTGTGAACAAGTAGGATCAGTACTAATTGTTGGTGTTGTAGTGGTGGTTGTACTTTCTGTCGACGGCGGGTGTGAACAAGTAGGATCAGTACTAATTGTTGGTGTTGTAGTGGTGGTTGTACTTTCTGTCGACGGCGGGTATGAACAAGTAGGATCAGTACTAATTGTTGGCGTTGTAGTGGTGGTTGTACTTTCTGTCGACGGCGGGTGTGAACAAGTAGGATCAGTACTAATTGTTGGTGTTGTAGTGGTG
This sequence comes from Halesus radiatus, assembly GCA_022606495.2. Lineage (NCBI taxonomy): Eukaryota > Metazoa > Arthropoda > Insecta > Trichoptera > Limnephilidae > Halesus > Halesus radiatus. The sequence goes on along the minus strand of JAHDVE020001124.1, from coordinate 21,472 downwards.
GTTGTACTTTCTGTCGACGGCGGGTGTGAACAAGTAGGATCAGTACTAATTGTTGGCGTTGTAGTGGTGGTTGTACTTTCTGTCGACGGCGGGTGTGAACAAGTAGGATCAGTACTAATTGTTTGTTGTAGTTGGTTGTACTTTCTGTCGTCGGCGGGTGTGAACAAGTAGGATCAGTACTAATTGTTGGCGTTGTAGTGGTGGTTGTACTTTCTGTCGACGGCGGGTGTGAACAAGTAGGATCAGTACTAATTGTTGGCGTTGTGGTGGTGGTTGTACTTTCTGTCGACGGCGGGTGTGAACAAGTATGAGCAGTACTAATTGTTGGTGTTGTAGTGGTGGTTGTACTTTCTGTCGTCGGCGGGTGTGAACAAGTAGGATCAGTACTAATTTTTGGCGTTGTAGTGGTGGTTGTACTTTCTGTCGACGGCGGGTGTGAACAAGTAGGATCAGTACTAATTGTTGGTGTTGTAGTGGTGGTTGTACTTTCTGTCGTCGGCGGGTGTGAACAAGTAGGATCAGTACTAATTTTTGGCGTTGTAGTGGTGGTTGTACTTTCTGTCGACGGCGGGTGTGAACAAGTAGGATCAGTACTAATTGTTGGCGTTGTAGTGGTGGTTGTACTTTCTGTCGACGGCGGGTGTGAACAAGTAGGATCAGTACTAATTGTTGGCGTTGTAGAGGTAGTTGTTGTTGTAGTTTCCGTTGGTAATATATGTATACAAGGGGGTTCAATAGGACCAATGATAATGATTGGAGTTGTTTCAGAAGTTGAACTGTCTATCGTCGATGATGTTTCTATACAAGAAATTGTAGGATCAATGAAAAGTGTTGGCGGTGTTGCGTACGTACTTTCTGTGGTCTGTGGTGTGAAAGTAGTACTTTCTTTGGTCAAACCTGTAGAGGAATGTGTATGATCACAAACAGTAAATAGCGTTGTTTCAATAATGGTAGTTTCTGTTGTCGATGGTAAATGTGTGCAAGTAAGATCAGTACCAATAGATGGCACTGTTGATGTTGTTTTAGTTGTACTTGCTGTTGTCGATGGTAGATCAGTACCAATATATGGAGTTGTTGTTGTACTTTCTGGCGATGAAACGGATGGGCTGATTGTCGTACTTGTTGATCGCGTACGACGAGTACGAGTTGGACGCCTTGAACGAGTTGGAGTTAGAGTTGTTGTAACCGGTGATGGTGTAGGCGTTGTTGTTGTTACTGGAGTAGTTTCAGTTGTAGTTGATGGGGGTGAAGGTGGTGAAGGTGGTCGTGTTGGTATAACAGTTGTTCCAAGAGATGAAAGACATATGTCTGTTGGCGGTGCTGAAGGTTCTGTCGGTGGTGCTGGTGGTTCTGTCGGTGGTGCTGGTGGTTCTGTCGGTGGTGCTGGTGGCTCTGTCGGTATTGATGGAGGTGGTTCTGTCGGTGGTGCTGGTGTCAATGTTTCTTCCAATGATAGTCGTGGCTCTACCTCTGGTATTGGTGGTGCTATCGGTATTGCAAACAGACGACGTTCTATCGGCTCTTCAGGTATAACTGTTGATGAAAGCAGTTAAATAATTAGTAGCTGGATAATTTTTTTTTTCATCCATTGATATTTAGTCAAGTAACTTAACTTATAAAGTGATTGTATGTAATAATTAACATATTTGATTAGTAATAAATACAGTGGTTTATAAAGCATGATAAAAATAAAATATTTCACATTTGATCATGCCGCTAAGAGATTGGCAGTATACTTTGTTTCTATGGTAGTTTATGAGACATTAGTGAGCGACTACAGTGGACCTTTCACTGGTACATCAAATAGTATAATTATGTTATGCAAGGCTGATGTAAGCGTAATAAATAAGGTTAAGAAGGCGACGCTTAGATTGTTTTCACTCCTAAATAGAAGGATCATTAATACAAAATCGAATCCATACAAAGAAAATTAACCCGTGTAGATAGCATATCGTGAAAGTTTATCTGATTTATTTATAATAAGCGAATTTCGCATTATAGACGACAATCTCTGTCAGTTAGACGTAAACCTTCTGATGAATTCCCTTGGTACAAAATTATAAATGCATCAATTGATACACCAAACATTTTATCACAAATCAACATTAATGCACCAACAAGAAAATCAACAAGTAGTCTTTAAAATGTCTCTAAAATGTGCTATGTGTCCTTTGGTTGGAAAAAAGCGGCCATTCATCGAATACCTAAGAAAGGTGACCGCTCCAACCCGGCCCCATAGCGATCACATCAGTTCTATCCTAGGTGATGGAACGTGTGATCAACGACAAACTGCTCACATACCTCGAGAAGAACAAAATGTTGTTAACGACCGTTAGTACGGATTCCGGCAGAACCGCTCCTGCGGTGCTCACGTATGTGACGCATGTTTGGGGGCAATGACGGGAACGTTACGGTGAGATCCAAACGATCGCAGTGCATATTTCTAAGGCCTTTGACCGGGTTTCGCACCCAGGACTTGTCAACAAACTGTCTTCTTACGGACTTCCCGTATCCTTGTGTACGTGGATTGCCGACTTTTTGAGGGAGAGATCGGTTCAGACAGTTTCTGACAGTTTCATCTCTTCCTCGCATTAAATAAATACTGGCGTTCCACAAGGATCGGTTCTGTCTCTGACGTTGTTTTGTTGCACATCAATGACTTCTTGACATGTGCACCAATCCATTGTTACGCGGATGATGGTACAGTCCATGACAGCTTTTTGTTTAACAAGCACCCAAAGGGCACACAAACTCAAACGGCTCGGAGGGCTTTGAAGCAGAAAATGGACGGTTACCTCGAGAGGGTCTCATCTTGAGGAAAGAATAACCACGTCGAATTTAATGTTTCAAATACCCAATCATGTCTAATTACGTCTAAAAGGGATGGAAATGGCAATCTAGTCTCCTTTAATAGAAGCAATCTTCCCAATATGCCCTCCATTGATATGCTCGGTGTAACCTTAAGTGACCAGCTCAGGTATGGGGGCTCCATCGAATCCGGAGTAAAGTCAGCCTTTCAGAAGCTGGGCGTATTATAAAGAGTCCGCCGATACTTTAATAGTACACAACTGCTGACCCTGTACAATTCGCAAGTGCGCCCCGCTGTAGAATTTGGCAGCCACCTCTGATCGGGAGCCCCAAAATGTGCGGAAACGGGCAGTCCGTTTGATGGATTTGCCTATCTTAACAAACGGACTGCAATCTATGGAGCACAGACGTCAGGTGAGAATGCTGTCCTTGTTATACCGGTATTTTAATGAAAGATGCTCTGAGGAACTAGCGTCATTGATCCCCTCGGTACCGGTGCATAGTCGGGAAATACGCCAAACGCGCACCCAACGTTTACACATGGTTTACATTTGTCAGATGAGAACGGGTCACTTCTACGATTCGTTCGTATTTTCAATAGCTCGGCTGTGGAATGATCTGCCGGCCTCTATGTTTCCTCCATCCTACAACATGGGTCTCTTCAAGACCCAAGTTCACTCCTTCCTATCCTGTAAAATACCCTCCACACAGCATCCCCAAAGATAATATAGGCCTTGAGGGAAATTATTTCCCTCAGGGTCTCCTGTGTGTAAAAAAAAGTAGGATAAAAGACATTTTCTATATTAAAGCCTATCACACAAATACGGGATATTTCTCTCCTTTACCGCTGATATTAATAAATTACAATACTATGCACTGCTCCAATAATGATATGTTTTTTTTAATGACACAATTAATCAATTTAAAAAAAAAGTTTTACCATTAATGTCAAACTAATAATGTGATAATGGCCTTTATTAAGTATCAAAACATTGTACCATCCGCACAGGTGACAATAAGGACTTAGTTTATTCGCCTACTTCACTTCTTTTTCATTATTATTATCTTTTTTGCGAGATAATGTTTGTTGTTGTTCATTGTACTTATTGATTATTATTCCTATATAAACATTCATGTATGTAACTTTTGGGGATATTGCCTCTTTTATGTATTAAAATAAACTAAAATAAAATAAATAAATAGTTTGGCCATGTAGTGTGAATGAACGAAGAAAGGAGTGTAAGGAGACTGCCGGAGACGCCTGAGGGAGACATGGCACAAGTCGAGCTATGCGAGAATGTATGAGACGATGTATTAATGTGAATTAAGCAAAATGTGTTTGCCAAGATCGAGTTGATTGGCGGTCCGTTCTCTCTGCTTATCCCTGTAGCGACACGGTGTGATGGTTAGGTTAGGTTAGGTTAGGTTAGTAAATTATGTTTTTAAATACCGGAATTTTCATGTATATTTGTATTACCGATTTAAATTCTACACCTAACAGAAAGTTGAATAAAGAAGATGAATTAAAAATTACTTTGTATTAACTACTTTATTAATATACACATATCAACATGTATATATATAGAATACATGTGTTCTATATATTCCTGATGAAGAAAGCCTACAAAAAGTAAACGGAAAAAATCACCACATCTGTTTAATGACTGGACAATAAAACTATTTTAACCTCTAAATAAAAGAGCATTTAAATTTGGCGCATAAATTAAATACTTATGTAGTTTTTTTTATGTTCCCTGCAAAAATGTACTTATTCTTAGAAATATCTTTATATATGAAGTATTGCGTACCAATCAACTTATTGGCCGCATTACGTTGCAAAAGGCTAAATTATTTTTAAATGTGAAATACGGATAATCCAGATTTCCTATTTCATATTCCGGATAAAAGTGGGAACCTTAGATCACATTTTTTTATTTATTTTTTATATGAATACCGCACAGAATCCCAACTGCTCCCAACCGCCTGGAGCCAGTGAGACTATGGCATCCCCAATTGGTGAATGTTGGGAGGCCGAAGGTATCTAGGAGGGGAAGGAGAAGGGGAAGAGGAAGGTGGGGGGGAAATATCTGTCTATTCAGATGTGGTCACCAAACACGGCTAAAGGCCATTTCAATCAACGTTTCAATTCTGAAGGGTGGTATTTCACCAGGGCGATACTGAAAGTATCTCCCACTCTGGAACGTGCGCAAATATACTATATATTATTTTAAAATGAATTAATTGTGAAACAGAACAAATTAATTAAATAAAATTTACTTGCGCACCCCGGGATTTGAACCCGCGACCTTTGGATTCGTAGTCGAGAGCCTTACCCCTCGACCATGGAGGCCGTCAATACATACATATTTTTTGGCTGTCGTGTTTAAGCAAATAATATACTTTTTTCAAGAGATGTACAATTATTTTGTGGTGTCATTATTAATAAAATTAATAATAACTACTTTGTTTACACTTCTATTTAATATATAAATAACCAGAATAACATCTTGATATTTATATATTAAACAGTGGTATGAACAAAGTACTTCTTACTAATTTTCTAAATAATATACTCTTTTTTTATGGAAGCCATGTCAGGAATTTCTCCGCCACTCAACGTACCATATCTTCTTCTTTTGAAATTCGCCTTCCTTTGCCAAGAACAGACACCTTTGAAGGATGAAAGTCAGAAAAGTAAAAAAAAAAATAGAGTTCTGCTTACCAGCACAGTGTCCATTTTTAACAGCAATAGTTGATACTAGTAATAAAGCAATTACTGCGTGGACGACCGAACTTGACGTGGCCATTGTTAGTCCAATAATTGGAAACTGTGGACTGAAAACTTTATTAATAACAACATAAATACTAGTAAAATCCTTCTTCGTGTGCACTGTCGTTATGTATAGTTAATAAAAAAAGGTTATCAATGATATATAACAATATACATGTACCACTACAATACATACAAGTATTGAGTACTTATTCACTTCTATCTTTCTATTTTATAACCCAGAACCTAAATGATAACCTATTTTGTATTGTGCGTTATGATTTATGTTTTTCACGGGCAACATTCTAATGAAAGTTGTTTTTAGGTTCTACTTTTCGGACAGCCTTCAATTTTTCATCATTAAGGTAAATGTGCTCTATTTTTGCTATACTGACTGGGTGTCGCTAATTTCGGCTAAAGTGATCCGCTTTATCCGCCGGGTGCCGCAAGTTTGTGATTTTCAATGCGTTGCAGGGGACTCCGGGCGAAGTCCTGATATCTTCCGTAGATAACCCGACAGTCGATTCCCCGACAGTTGGCCCGCCGACAGTTGTTCGCCCGGACAGTTAATTCCCTTGACAGTTGATCCCTCGAACAGTTGATCCCCTAAAGAATTATTTCTGCTGTACATCATAATTTATTAAGTAAGTATGCAGAGAGGATATATGACCGGGTATTAACTGGGGGGGGGGGGGAACTGTCGAGAATCAATTATAATGGAACCCTACCGTAATATAGTAGTACAGTTTTCCAGGTAAAAGACGACTAAGAGGCTGGCCACAGGGAACCGTGCCCTAGTGGAAATTACTCAGAGGTAGATTGAGGAAAAGAAAAATTGGCTGTGTGGAAGATTCGAGCAGAATGGGAGGAATGAGGACTGGCTACAAATAGTGATTAGGGATCAGATGTTGTGTAGAATATTTTTGGAGAAACCCAAATTTTAAATATAAATCTAGAATTATGTTTGGGACACGGAAATATTAAAGACTAACGAAGTAAGGTAAGGGCGATTGCCATATTTTTTCAGTTAATAAAGTTCTATTTTGTATATTGGAATCGTGGGTCAGTTCTACATGTACAATTATTACATAGTTGATAAAAACATTATCTGTGATAAATTTTTTGTCCATAAACTACACACATTTTTATTCACAATCACGATTCTCGTGACCACGAACCAAAAAAGTAACATAATTTTTATGGCAGTTTTGAACGATTTCACGTTATGGTGTAATAAAAGTTCAATCAATATAAAAAACTTTCAGAATTCCCAAAACATTATCTTTTTTCCCGTGTCCTATTGTTTCGACAAGACGCCTGGGTTATTTGAATTGCAGGCCCAGCCTCCTCTCTCACGGTCTTTGAAGAAGCTCTCCTAGCTTTGCTTAGCTTGACCTCTTTCATCTGTAATTGCAATCAATATATTATGCGAAAGTCAGTCTTTTGGCATTCTGGGTACATGTCCAATATGCGACTATTGTATGAAGAGTAGCAACTTGAGTCATCGAGCTTCTCACTCGATCTCGTTCTGAGACTCCCCTCAAAAATTTCGCTTCGGCAGCTTGTACCTCTACTGTCTCATTCATTATCTCAAGTTATGTATATTTCATTATGAAACCATATACTGAAACCTTCGTCTCGATACTTATTTCTGCTTTCTTTATCACCGAGCTATAAATATAACAACGCTTATCGCATCTTGGCAGCACCAAATTTCTCCGTCTTTCTTTCATCGCTTGTGAATTCGAAACCAAAGTATTTGAATTAGTCAACCTGTGTGAACTGCACCCCGTCGGTTTGCAGGCTGGTATCTTCCTATAACCATTTCTTCTGGTTTTGTAGTACTCAAGTTCTCGTGTGCTTTTGAAGTGCCCTTGATATATATGACTGCAAGGATCTGACAGCCCTCACCTCGCCTCCGGTGACCCGAGGCTCACTTCACTCCTTCTCCCCTCTTCTAAGGAAACTCTCGGTTGGCCGGCTAAAGGGCGCGGGTATCTGGGTCCGCTTGCTGCCAGGCCGATCGCAACGCTCATTCTCAATGGGACCGCTCTATGGTAGTCTGATAAACTTCCTTGGTTTCAGTTCATTGTTATTTTTATTTTCACATGTATATATTTTATTTTATTTGTACTTCTCTTTATTCCTTTTAGATGCAGACCATCATGAGTCGAATATTAACATATGCCTTGCACTATGCCCTTGTCGTATATAAGTGTAAACATTTTCTTTTTTAATATTAAGTATGACTAACAAAACCCTGTGTGCAAGGACCCTCGAGGGTCTAGAGTAGTTTTATAATTAAATGTAGCTTCATTCAGATACAAAAATTCGTGGCAGTGAAGTGGGGTAACCTCGACTGCCTTTGTAATAAATTATAACATATTTATTGAAAAAGTTATGATAATGTTAGAAAGTGTATGTATATTATTTCAATATTACAATACAGTATGTCAACGAATTATAGATTTTTATGAAATGAAACGATAAATTTTATTTATCTATTTATTTATTTATTTTTTCTTAAAGAAACATACACTGATATAGTTATTCATAGTTCATCAAATCATCCGTTCTCTCAAAAACTTGCTTCTTTCCACTCTATGATTAATAGATTAATTACCATTCCTTTGTCTGATCATAATTTTAATTTAGAATTAAACCTTATCAAACAGATAGCTTTAAATAATGATTATCCCACTAAATTGATAGATAAAATATTAAATAAAAAAATTGAACAACGTAACATAAAGCAGTATATTTACCCAGGGTCAAAGGATATAAATAAACAATGGCGTCGAATTTTATTTGTAGATAATGATTGGTCAAAATTAATAAACAAAAATATTCCAAGTAGTATTCAACCAGCGTTCTACACAAATAACAAATTGAAGAATTATGTTTTAAATAATAAAGATAGTGATGTTAGTATTAAAAAATCGGGAGTTTATAAACTCAACTGTCATGACTGTAATGCATTTTATATAGGTAGAACCACCAGAAGTTTCGACATTAGAGTTAAAGAACATATTAGAGCATTAACAAATAACAGTGAATCGGAATTTGCGGATCATTTAATAGAAAATGATCATACTTTTGATATAGATACAGGATTAAAAATACTTCATACGGGATACAAAACAACACAAATTAATAATTTAGAAATACTAGAAATTAGAAAAAGCGATAATTTAAAAATTGATATAATCAACAAACAAAAAAACTTTTTTGGTAACCCTATATTAAACAGGCCTTCCTACTCTAATGACCATTCCAACAACTTGACAATTACCTAATTATATCTTTGTCACCTTACTTTAACGATTGTAATTTCCTATTTATTTGTCTTTCCCCTACCACCCCTCCCCACTTAAATCTTTGTAATTTCCAAATTATTGTAATTTCCTGATTGTAATTTCCTAATTACTTGTCTTTCCCCTACCACCCCTCCCCACTTAAATCTAACTGTTCTATATTTTAATTGTTAACTTCAGTATACATTGATACCTGAAGATGTGAGCATCGCTCACGAAACATGTAGTAATATTGTATATTAATAAAGTGATGTATACAAAGTTATTTTGTTTTAATTAAAATAGATAAATTTTCATTACCATGTTAACCCCGAGTAACACTGATTTTAGAAAAAATTACAGTATATTCGAATGTGAGGTTATGTTTGACTTTGATAGGTAAAATCACTAAAAAGTAACTTAATTATTCTTAACAATTTTTTTAGTATATTTGAAATGCTTAAAAAAGTGCGCGCTTGTTCCACAGCACCTAGTGTTCTACGATACTAGCACAGGTAAAATAAAGTTTTATAAATGACAAGTAAATTGGAAAGTGGAAAAACGTTTCCAAGGTTTTTAATCAAAAAACTTCATTTTAAAATGGGTAATAATCTTATTCCTTTACACCATATTGATGTTGCAATTATAACCAGTTAAAAACGAACGTGGCGCCCTCCATATTTGGTTCTTGTAATGTTAATTTTTAAATAATCAAACGCATTAGTAGATGTCGTAATGTAAATTAATATAGAAGCTACTTATAGCATAGAATTTTCCAAGGAATAATACCATAACTACCATTTCTAGCTAGCGCGCTTGACGCCTGTCATATCCGAATGCCGCAATATACATAACATGAATGCCTAATACTCAATGGAAGGGTAGGTACTAGATTTTTTTCAATTGATTTCCTGAGCAGCTTCAATCGTATAAATATTCTAATATTCTATATTGTTGGCGAAGTCGCACGAACGCAATTGCTCCGCATTAATCTCTCGGGAATTTAGATTTAGCCAAGAGATCGCTAGCTAAGAGTCTAGCATGGGCTCTGAATCCCGACTGACCGCTGTTGAAAGGCAGATATGATCATTCGAAAGATAGAAAGAGCGCGCCAATATGAACAGCGTTTAGAATAAATGGGCGTAAGTGACGATTCTAAAAATATTAATAAAACACTACATATTTAATATAGATCAAAGATCTCAAGACCAATGTGTTGAGTAGCATTTAAAGAAACACTATGAATTTTTCAAACCAATAATATGTTAAATAACAGAACAAACAATTTTTTTTTAATTTTCGGAGCATACTTTGCGATTTTTTTCTATCGAGGGAATTTCATTTAATTACATTTTCAGCCTCTTGACTGATAAGAGGTTATCTTCAAAAGTAAAAATTTTAAGTGCATAAAACCTTCAGTTTTCAGGGGATATTTATAATATATTCATGGAAATTCTGTTTTGCCGAGCCTTCAGACGAAGAGATCCGACGCAACAACGCTGTGGATTACGTGATTATTGATGTAGTTATTTTAATTATGGGAATTACGAACCATAGATGACGGAAAAGTAAATCAGGTGACCAATTCCTTTACTCTACTAATGAATTTTGACCACTTTTGCAGCTAAAATCAGTTGGATCTGATCACTTTAAAAAAAATATATTATTTTTATCTTTTATTGGGGAGTAAAATATAAGGATTTTTACCATTTCGAAAAAAAAATCAATGTTTCGTTATAAATTATATCTTCATAATTTTTGTTTATATTATTTGACCACTTTTGTTTCCAATGTACAGAAATACAAGTAACAATTTTCAAAATTAAAACTAGTTTTTAAAATGGAAGCTAACGCTCAAAAATAATAAGAAAAAATAAATATCAAGTATCCTTCGAAACACATTTTTATTCAAAAACGAATTATTTTATCTCTCTTGCGTATTGCATATTTTTATTAATCTTTATTACAATTAAAAAGCTTAAGCGTTTTCAAAACTTCCTTAGTAAGAATAGAGTCTTTACTATCAATATGCAAATGCAAATGAAGATGTTTCTCATTGCATTGACAGGCATCTTTGTTGTGACTGCATGTTGGACAAACGGGTGTTTCAACTGTTGTGGATTTAATTGTTGTAGGCGTTGTAATAATTGTTGTGTTAAGTTTTGTTGTTGTCTTGACAAGTGTCGGTATAGTATCAGCATGAGTTGTAAAAGTTTCCGGCTTTGTCGTCCAAGTTAATGTTGTTGATTTTGTGGATGTCGGTGGTAAATTTGCTGTGGTTGTTGTAGGAGTTTTATCTATTCTGGGTTTTGGTGCGTTGAAGCGAATTAATCGAGGTGGAGGTATTAGTGATTCATTCGGATAATACCATGGCGGTAATGCATCATCCAGAAGAGGTTCTGGTGTCGGTAGTTCATCTGTAAAATAGTCCGTAATCGGTGAGGAAGTTTCTGGCGAAGAAGGTTCGGGTGTAGAAAGAGATGTTATTGGAAGAGTAGTTTCAGGAGGAAAAGTTTCTGTAGAATAATCCACATAAGATATTGTTTTGGATGAAGGGGTTTTTGATGGGGAAGTTTCTGGTGAAGGTGAGCTCGTAAGAGGTTCAGAAAAAAGTGGCAGTGTGAAATACGTAAAATAATCCAGAGATGGTGTATTCGACGATGGAGTGTCTGGTGGGGGAGTTGATGAACATATCTGCGTCTTTGTTGACGGGGCTGTGATATATGAACACGGGGGATAGTGTACGCTTTCAATCGCGAAAGGTTTTCCTTTGAAATAATTTGCGCATTTGTTCCAGATTTCTTTCCAGTCAATTAAGGTTTCACTATTGTAGAAGAATCTATCTTGGCTACTCTTATCAGGCTGCTTATTGTTTCGCCAAAATCCATTTGCAGCATAGTAGCACACTTGTTCTGGAAATAACGAAAATATTATTGATCATTGCGTCCGTAGATAAAGGGGCACTTTAATTACTCCAACATAATAAATAAGTTGGAAACTCAGTAAAATAAATTTAGGGTGAAATTGGAAAAATGGAGGAGGTAAATTTCTACAATTATCAAGCAAAATCTAAAGGGTACATACTAGCGAAAGTTTCGGCGACATCAGCGTGTGAGCAAGTCCATTTGATCTTAGGGGTTTCTTAGTTTTATTTTATAATAGTCAGTTAATAAAAATAGCAAATATGGTTAAAAGGGTGAATGATTAATGCAATACAAATTTTCCGAAGCTATGGGTTTCCATCATGGTTCAACTCTGCAAGATAATTCTCCCATCGTCACAAAAGCAACGGTCGGTTTTAATTTTTTTTTATCGTTATTTTTTCACGGCTCACCCTTATCTTTTTTGCACAGTGTACAATTCATATATTTATAATTTGAACAGATTAGCGTGACATCTCGTTGATATATCCTTTTGCCACCCACTATCACATATTTATTCAGCAATTTCAGCCTTTCCTTCGCTTCGTGCTCATCTTTACTCTTGGAAAACCAAAATCCGTGCTTGGCGTAGTAACATATTTCAACTGTAAAAGTAAACAGAAATATTCAGAATTTACCGAGTCTAACTGTATCTAGTTTTTCTTGCATGTACAGATTTAATCCGTAGTTAGGTCGAATGATTTTAAGAGATTTTTTTTTTCAAATATGTTTATCTCTCACAATTCGGGTGATACTTGTGCAATTTTTAAAAATCGTATTTTGGTACTCAAAAACAATCTTAAACCAAAAGATTTATTGTAAAGATCTCGTTTTGAAAAGGGGCTCTTACGACAGGCGGCAACGATTTTCAAGGCGTACGAGTAAAAATTCGGGTAATAAGTAGGTATATTAATAAAATTAATAATAACTTACAATGAACTTGGATGTGCTCAGGATCTAAAATATTTTTTGGAAAGATCTTACATTTCTCATCAATCTCAGCAGCCGGGACCAATTTTCCTTTCTGATGGAAGAATTTTTCAGTCTCATCCTTCAAGAGACTCTTGTACACTGGACCAGCCCAGAATGGATATTTTTTGGTTCTCCATATATAGCAGAGATCACCTGAACCATACAAGGAGTCAATAAAAAAAATTTAAGAGAGAAAAATCATCGTTTTCCACTGAAATTTGGCTAACAGAAATTCATTACCTGCCCGCAAAAATCGATATCCAATATACATAGACTGTTATTCAGCTTTCTGGAATATCATTTCTACTGTTTCATTTGCTGAGAAGTATCAAATCATTGTTATTCATGTTTTAAACTGCGTAATCATCAACTTATAAAAATTGAATATTTATGCTGCTAGTAATAATACCAGTATTTTTTTTTACTTACGATTAATGTTGTCTACTGTGACATCTTCTGATTCGCTTTCTGAAAAGAACGCAACATTTTTTTTTATTATCTTAATTTATCACATGACGAAGATTTTGCAGGTATTTAAATTAGACACAAAGCCATGAAGTGCAGCTTCTTTCTCTACCGACGACGTATGATCTCCCCTGGATTATAAATTTGGTATCATTATTGTTGGTATTATGGAAATATTATCAATATATTGATGTTTTCTCAGTTATGATATCAACGTCTAAATCTGTTAAAAATTATAAATGATTTAGTCTTTCCTCATATGTTTCCTTGAATGTTTGTTTATTTTACAGGTTTCCACGCTATGGTTTCCTTCTATAATATTTAATCATTGAAGAATATCTTACGCCTTCTGCATCGGTATCAAAGATAGCAGCCAATAATATGGGATTTTATAAATTATAATATTGACATGTCTTGAAGTTGAGGTATGATATCGATGATTATGTCGTAAAGTAAATTGGTATCTTTAACTCAGTCGGTAGAGCGGTCGTCCCGGTAAGACAGAGGTCCTGGGTTCGATTCCCGATGTGACCGATACCTTTTGAATTTTTTTTGGTTTCGTGTTTAATTTAGGATTGATTAATATTATCTTATTCAATGATTTAATATTACAGCTTCAATAAGTTATTAAAATATATTGAACTTCTAAAATATGTCGTACATGTAGGTATATATAAGAAAAGATAAAATATAACATCGAATCATTCTGATTCTTATATTAACAACTTCCTTATATCCACAATTTAATCTTTTTTGATTAAATTATACGCCCATCTAGGCTTTTACATGGATTTTAGAAGATAATATAAAGAGCTATCAAAAATTACAAGTACATAGAGATTCTAAACCATAAAGACTCTATCCGTGGCTTTATCCAACTAACTTTCTTCTGGGCATGCTTGGATTTCACTCCCTGCAGCTCAGAAGAGAGGGGTATGCCGCTACCCACTTTTTTAGACTGATGCGAGGCTACATAGAGAATTCAGCCATTTTGGAACGCATAAGTCTTTATGTTCCTGATGACTATCTAAGACAGCGTCGTCATAGATTATTCTATCTTCCTACCTGTAGAACCAACCTGCCAATGGTTCTCCCGGTGGGGAGGAGTATATTGCTCCTGAACAAAATCTCACAGGATATCGACATATTTTGTGTCAGTGAGGAAAGATTCAAAAGGGAAATTCTATTGATTCTTGAAAGAATCTCTTCTCATTGACGCGATCTTCACCACTGCCTGAATTTATTTAAATATCTCTGAATTTATTTTTTTTTATTTTTAGTATATTTCTTCATTGTTTTACAAATATTAAATAAGTACCTGTAATTTCTCTTACGTATTAAATATAACATGTTTGTAATTGTATTAGAAATTAAATAAAAACATTATTATTATTATTATTATTATTATTAAAGTAATGAACAATCCTTTTCAAACGTTTAACAGTGATATGAAATAGAAAACCAAAACAATATTATAACCCTACATTATCCAACTTACAATATTGCATATTGTAGAATTCATCAAAGTGCAGGTATAGATGACGCTTTACTGTATAAATGGAGTCAGCAAATACATCAATAACACCTCCAAACATGTTGCCCAGATCATGCATCCTGTTGGTATATCTTCCGTATCAATGCCTGGTCAAGAGGCCATGTTTCCATGCCATACAAAAGAAAGAAGAAAAAAAACGAACCATTCTGATTACTCTTAAATAACGAAAACAGAAGAACGTTTTCATCAGCGAAATAAAACTACATTATAATAGTAACCACTTACCCACTTCAGCGAAGCCACTGTAGACGAATAAACCGAAAATAATCGACGTAAGAATAATTTTAGATCGCATCTTGTCAATGACCATCGCTCGGACAATGATACAAAGTATGATAACGCCTGCATTTATAAACTTTTAAATAAGAACTATTCGGATTCCAGCAAGTCTCCAGCAAGTAGTTTCAGATAATTGTTTGCTGAAGTGTCGATAACATTATCATTAAAAAAATGGTCAATAAAACTGGATACATTATTTAATAAGTTGATGGGCAGGATTAATGCGAAACGTGCTGCATGAATTACGAATATTGAAACTTTTATTACACGTAATCATTAATAATATCGTTTTTTTTTAATTTATACAATAAAAAAACAGTTATTAAATAGATATCTTCGTTAATATATGACCACTTGATCATTTAATCAAACAAGAAAAATTCAGTTATTTTTGGAATTTCTTTGTAATAGCCCCAACAATAGTCGCAAACTGCCCGCAGTCAGTTGAACTATGGCATCACTGACGTAAGAATGAATAGACTTGTCCTAAGTACGGCTTCAACGGCTGAGGTCAAAGGTCACGTGACACCTATTTTGGTTCCAGCTTTCGTTCACTGCAGTCCACCGTTGTTTCGCGTGATTTTGACTGCGCTAAGCAAATTAAAAAACTTTTATGAAAGGGGTCAAACTAAATGCTCTAACAAAATAATCGGTTTTTGTAAACAAGTCGAACCTTTTTAGTTAGTTGCTGTTTTACTTATTGGCGGCACGTCTAGCTCGACCCCCGCCCTTGTTATTTTGGTCTCTTCCCATTGAGTATTAGGGCAAACACCTTAAATCCCGAAAATCCACTTGTAAAAGAACTGGGCGCCTACAAATCCTGGAGCTCTATGAAGATACCGACTCCGGCAGCGACGCAGACTAGGACAGCAGAAAATCCGGACGAAAAAATGAAATAATGAGATAATGAAATAATGAAATATTGAAATATTGAAATATTGAAATATTGAAATATTGAAATATTGAAATATTGAAATATTGAAATATTTAACTTCAGTAAAATTAAAAATCAACAAGAGTAAATAGTTCAGAACTAAATGTTTGCTTCTCCTTTTTTTGTTTAGGGTTTTTTATCCAGTTACGATCTTTTCCCTAAAAAGTCATGAAATGTAATAATAATAAACTCAGTCAATTAAATAAAACCATCAGATGGTGATAGTAATAAGGCCAAAGTGCCGCAGTACTAGTTAGCTAGAAAACATGAGGGGTATTTGTAAAAGCCCCAGCTAGGTAGAGGATTACGAAAGAATCCGTAAAATCAAAAACAAAACAAAAAAAGAGTATTATGTCACCTCTATTTAATATTTGCTCTGTGTATGGCGACCTCATTTTTGGGAATGTGGAGATGGATTAATAGTTCGGGAAAGGAACGTTGAAAGTACCTGGCTAAACGGAAGACTGATTTATGTTTAGATAAAGCCATTTCAAGCAACGTTTTGTTTTAGGAATTTTAATGGTGGTCTCTTACTATGACGGTTTCGGTGGTTGAGTGGTTACCATCCTCGGCTACGAATCCGGAGGACGCGGGTTTAGTTGGTTAATTTGTGTTGTTTCACAATTTATTCATTTAAATTAATATATAGTACATTTGCGGTACGTTTTAAAGTGGTACACACTTTCAGTATCAACCTAGTGAAACAGTTTGTGTTATTTCACGATTTATTAATTAAAAATAATATATAGTGTATTTATGACACATTCCAGAGTATCGCCCTGGTGAAAGAGCATTATTCAGTATAGAAACGTTTCTTGAAATGGTTTTAGCTGTGTGTGGTGACTAAATCTGAATAGCCGGGTAATTCCCAAACTTCTTTTTCCCATCTCCTTCCCACCCCCACTACCTTAAGCCTCGCGACTTACCCCACTGTAATCTTTCATCTTGACTCATCTACTAATATCGAGCTGTAAAATATTTTATCTTCAATTCTGAAAAAAAAACTAATTAAAAAAAATTGTAAATTTTTAGACCTTAACCTCTACAAAATATAAAATCATGAGATAAATATATAAATTAATACCTCTCATCAAAATGTTCATAAAGTCATTTGTTATCCACCCCCGCAAAAAAATATGAATACCTTAACTTTAAGCAAAAATCTGCCAGTCTGAAGATGAGCGTGATTGTCCGAAACTGGTCCGGTCTGATAAACAAGTCGAATAATGTTTTAAAATGGTTTCATTTAATCATCAAGGTCTTCGTGGTTGAGTGGTTACGATCCTTGGCTACGAATCAGGAGGTCGCGGGTTCGAATCCCGGCGTGCGCAAGTAAATTTTGTTTGTAATATGAACGTATAATTGTGACAATCCACAAAGGAAATACTTTTTATGTATACGAAATTTTATTTGATTAAGTTGTGTTATTTCACAATTTATTTATTTAAAGTAATATATAATAGGTATATTTGCGGCACGTTACAGAGTTGCAGATACTGTCAGTACCGCCCTGGTGAAATCACACCATTTAGACTCGAAGCTTTGCTTGAAATAGCTTCAGCTGTATTTGGTGACCAGATCTGAATACCCAGACCCTTCCCCACCTTCCTCCTTTCCATCTCTTTTCTTTCCACAATACTTTCAGCCTCACAACATACCCCAATTGATGATGCCATAGTCTCATTGGCTCCAGATGGTTGGGAGCAGCTGGGACTCTTGTATGTTGTCACATAAAAACAAAAAAATTTACCCTAATACAAACGGTCTTTTCAAACATCTTATTTTATCCATTGTTCGCGGTGAACTTTCCGCACGGTGAACTTCCCCGACGGTGAATCTTCCTAGAACTGTTCTGAACTCCTGCAATTCACAAATCTACCCTTACTTACAAGAACAACCCGACAAAATACATTATTCTACTGCAGTTTACCTAAGCAATAATTGATCATTCCCCGTTACTGCAGTTTCATACTATGAAAATATATACTGAAACCAAAACTTAAGTGATATTTTTTTTCTTCAAAATATGTAAAATCACTTTGTGGAGTCATATTAATTAAATTAATAACAATTGCTTTATTTAAAACCACCGTCTTTAATATGTAAATATCTACATGTTTCAGAAGCAAAGCTCCCCCCGTCGGGATAAACCTACTCAAAATAATGACAAGATAAATAGACGAATAATAAGAAAATAGTAGAAATTAAAAACACAATGTTTGTAATTTTTATTATATGATTTTAAATCTTTTTACTTATTTTTCAATTAATTTTATTTTATTTTATTTAAGTGCTGAAAACCAGCTGCACTCCGGGCTCCGGAATGTATAGCTGAGCAGTGACCTTTTTGTCAATTACTAAAACTAAATTATATGTTAAAGTAAAATACGTAATAACAAGTTACGTAATAAAGATAAATAAACATTTATGTTTATTTAATGTGGTGAGTTGTGTGGTCCATACTAACCGCATTCATAAACCTTCTGTAGTATTTCTATAAACCGACCTGACCACTGTATTTTTAAAAATTTTGTTTCTTGTATTTGTATCTTATTATAATTTTTTGTTTGTTTTTATCCTATTCAAAATAATCTTTTCTCATTTTAAAGTTGTATTGCATATAAGTAAAGGCCCTGTGGTCGTTAAATAAATAATGTTTTTCCAAAAACAGTATTCTTGGTTAAAAAAATAAATATTCTATTCTCTGCATATTCCTAATAATTTTTGGAAGAAATTATAAAAAAAAATATTTTTAATTTAAAGAAACAACAGTCAAGCATCTTGGTATTAGTTTGGATTCGGGCGTTTCGCTAAAAGGTCAAATAAACAGTCAAAAGAAACCTTAATAGAGAGGCAATAAAAACTACTGATCAAGTCCTATGTAGGCTCACGTCTCAATTACCATAACAGCATTTATGACAGCCTTCCTAAATAGCAAACTAACAAAATTCAATCCGTTTTTAATGCTGCAGTAAGGCACCGGGGTCTCTAAATATTCGTACATTTCAGAATGCCTTCGTAACCTCCACTGGCTCAAGTGCCCCGAAAAACTCCACTCCAAATTTTGATGGGTGGTGTTTAAATCCATCAATGATATGCCCCCCCTAACATTACCGAACTTTTTGTTCCGTAAAACACTGGCCTAAGGCAGTTAACTCTTAGATCAGCATCATCGTCGGCTATCGGGAGGCTGATAGCACCAAATACACAGTTTGGAGATCGCGCTTTCCGAATATCCAGGCCTAACGCTTGGAATAAACTCTCCCTAGAACAAAGATGCATAACAAGCTCAAAAGAATTTCGGTCCAAACTAAGAATATGCCTTTTCACTCTTTCATATTCTTAAAGTCGAAATAACCATTCTTATATTGCCTGTATATTCTGATTACACTTCGTCTTATTGGATTAACATTATTTGAAGCCTTACACATTAATCTGTTTCTTAACGATGATGAATCACATTTTGGAAAATAAATTCGAATCAACTCATATTAATAATTATTAAAATAAATACCAGGATTAGATAGTATCTCCAATAACACGTCCTCTCAAAACTGCATCTAAGATTCTCCAACTTGCCAAGTAAGTATGGTACCGTATGTTACACTGGTCATCAAATGAAAATAACAAGTTTGTCTCCCCAATAAAAGTTGAATATATTGAAGAAGGCTGTAGTATTTCTAATAGGTAAAATATAAAAAAAAGTATTTGTTTAGAGTCCACCCCATGCTTTACAGCCTATGAAAAATCGGATGCACTGGACGGAAACCGTAGTTTAGGCGTTTCCAAGGGGCGACTAAGACTCTCCGAGAGTGTTAGCGCCGACGATCTGTCTATGTATGTGGGATCAATATTCCCTGCGTTGTTCTTGTCTGGTCTAAATTGATTAAAATGTATATTTTTTTCAAATGCCTTTTCTGGTTATCTTTTTTTTATAGTTTAGCATCAAACCATTGATCTATGTTCATTTAATTTTCCTTTCCCACGTTTCAACTGCCCGTAGTCATTGGAATTATATCATTCCCCATTTTGAGAGCCTCGGGCCATATGAGGAGGGTAAGTTTAAGGGAATGGTAGGGAAGTGCATATGGAATTTCAGATCTGATCACCAGACAAGTCGCTGTGCAATTTCAAACAATTTCGATTCAGAAATCTGGTGTTTCACCAGGGTGGTACAGAAAGTACCTGTGTCTTATCTTCTGGAATAAGGTACAAATAAAATAAAAACATAAAAATTCTTGAAAAAGCATGTAAATGGAAGCCATCGGAGGTGGTTGAAGTTAGACATATGAATGAGAAGAATCCTTTCGCAAAACTATTGTAATATTATAATTTATTACGGTGTAAAGAAAATTTGCAATTAGCAAAAATGTCAATATCGAAGAAATATCATAACACTTTTGAATCAATTAAAATATATAAATCAAATATTACAGTACACACGTAGAGATTTCGATGTCAAATATATTCAGGGTATTTTAAATAATCAATTTCGTACCTGAAACTAAAATTATGTCGTCATTAAAAATTCTTTATTTTCCGTTTTCGTCGCAATTAAATTTCTTTAGGGAGTTCAAGGCTTCACCATTAAGTTTAGAATCTTTATCAACGTTAAAATTTAAATCAATATTTTTATCATGACATTGACAGCAGTTTTGTACATTCTTACATGTTGGACAAACTAGTTCTTGATATGTTGTCATGTGAGTTGTGTTTTTGGATGTGGTCGTCGAAAGTATTTCAGGTGAAGGAGTTTCTTAAGTAGGAGTTAAATATGTTGTAGTTGGTGTGATCGTCGGGGGAGTTTCAGTTGAAGGTGGAGGACTTGTTGTACCACGAGATGAACTCAGCGGGGGAGATTCAGTTGGCGGTGGTGTTTCAGGATTTTCTGTGAAGGATGGATTTGGACTCGGAACAGTTGGAGACGGTGAACCAGGAGTTTCTGGAGATGAAATAATAGGAGTTTAAGAAGTGGTTGTGGTTAGTGGTGGTGGTCCAAAATGTAGTGTGGGAGGAGTTATAGGAGTAGTTACAGTTGGGGACGGTGAAGAAGTTTCTGGAGATGAAGAAATAGGAGTTTGAGGAGTAGTTATAGTTAGTGGTGGTGGTCCAAAATGTGGTGTAAAAGGAGTTATAGTAGGTAAAGTTGGAGGCGGTGAATCAGGAGTTTCTGGATATGGTGAAGCTGTTTCTGTTGGCAGTTTTATCACCGGAGTAGTTGAAGTGAGACTCGTTGTTGTCGGGACTGTCGTATGTAAACAGCCAGGATAGTGAATGCTTCCATTATTGCAAGGTTTCCCTTCAAAGTAATTTGCGCACTTGTTCCAAATTTCTTTCCAGTCGATCAAGGATTCGCCTACGTAGAAAAATTTCTTGGGGCAATTTTTTATAGGAGGTTCATTGGCCTTCCAAACTCCATATGCGGCATAGTAACAATTTTGTTCTGTGAATTAAGGTTAATCAAATTATTAATCA